>APFE031216769.1:45486-74820 GCA_000404065.3 Pinus taeda | reverse complement strand
CCTCATGAAAAATTCAATATTAAATAGTTGTAAAACAAAACGCACCAGTACATGCAGATTCCATAAAACAAAAAAGAATTAATGACCACCTAAATAATCAAACCTCAAGCATTTATTTGATCTAGTGGTTAAGGAGACTCTCATACCAAACTTGCATAACAAAATAAAAATAAGTCCTTTTCTTCTAGATCTTGTTCAAAAAAAATACCAAAGAGCATACTTTTGTTGGTTTTTTTTCCAAGCAAATATTCTTATATTTATGCATAAATACCAAAGCAACTTTGTTCATCAAATACAGAAGGTACAACTGCTTTTGTATCCTCCATCCTGAAACCAGAAAAAATAATTAGAAGAGGTACATAAGACCAACCTCATAGCCGAAAAGGATTCAAACAACAGAGAATCTGATTAATAGTATGCATATAAAATTCTCCCTCAATTCAAATCCTTCCATTACCCACAAAAAATAAAGGGAAAAATCACTTCAATGGGTGTCAGAATTACAACAAACTCTGTGATTAAAAAACCAGTTAAAATCCATGACAATTATCATTAGATACCAACATTGCAAATTAACTCAAATCTACTGAGAGGATTATTGAACCTTCTTTGAATAATTTTGCAACCTTGCAGAGAAAAATCAATGCATTGAAAAACACCCAAATTTCCCTCGAGTGCCTGCTAAGTGTTGTAGAAGTGGTAGAGCATCGCGGATAAGGAAACAAGATTGATTGAATGAGGGATTTGGCTTTCCTTACACTGCATACTCAAATTGAAATTGAAAGCCTTGTCAAAACCGAAACACTCCCTTGTTGTTTTCCCTGATCACCAAGCCCAAAAAACAATGAAGAGAATGTTTTTTAAACGCTCGAGAAAGAAAAGTAGAACAAAAAAATGAATATTTACCGGTACAGTGCCCTGTACAGTGTGATGGGTGTCCTGGACAAAGGTGGAAACCCCAACTTGTATACAATTTTTTCCTGTTTTAACCTAACTATTAGGGTTTTTTTCTTAACTATTAATCCAAGGGCCTTCAAATTTTCAATGGTCTAACATCCGATAGAATGGTGTAGATTAGTACATGGGCAGCTGGGCAAGTTGTTTTCAGAGGGGAAAGCCTTACATCATAAATATATGACAAAATTTAATTTGGAAATCTATATGTAATCATAGAAGATTAGACAATTAGTCAAACAAGTTTCATACACTCGTGATCCTTCACCATATTTGAATATATCTTAGCTCAATGTATCTGTCCAAAGTCAGATATTGGATATAAGTAATTTAATGAATATTTTAAATATAATAAGGGCGTGTTAACTTTATTCTTTTTTATATTAAAAAGGGTAAGAGTTAAGTGAATATAAAAAATAAATAAAGAAAAGCTATACTGGTAGAAAAAACTATAAATCATTCTGAGTTGGCGGATTTTTGAAATGTTTATTAATAAATATTTTTAAAATTAATATCTAATAATTATATTGAAATTCCTCTGGATATATGTAAGTAAAAAAATAGATAAGATGTAAGTAATCTAAGAAAAAATATATCGGTTATAGTTCTATTTTAATCTAATATTGTAAAGGGGTATTTATTGCTCATAATCAGTCCAAGTCATTTCATGCATTGTGTACTTTTCCTTGAGGTTATTATAAGGTGAGTTGAATGGTATTTTGTAATTGAGTATGAACTTTTATTAAGATTTCTAACTATGTTTTTAATCTTGGACCATTTCATTTCTAACATTTGGATTTTCTTTTTCCACTCAATCAATGTATTCATTACCAAAACATTTTGAGACATCAATGGATGCTCATTTTCATGAACTTTGGTGACTATTTAGACAATAGTTGTTTTATTGTTATGGAGAAAATCCTCATGAACAAGAAGAATTCTATGAAATTCTAGAGCCTCTCTATAGTCTATCTTGGGGCAAAAATACCAATTAAAAGAGAATTATAAAGTCTCTAAAACTGCAAGTTCCATAATGCAACCTTTATCTTCATTTTAGGTTATAAGAAATGTGCCAAGGGGGTAGGCTTGGTGAGAGATGAATTCCTAACACAAAACATCAAGTAACACCACCAACTTTATAATCCAAACACCTAGAACCCTAAAAGCCAAAAAAACAACATGATCCTAGAACAAAGCATCAACATAGCACCACAACACCATCTAAACCATTTGCATTATATAAGAAATCCAAATCACATAATATTAGAGATAGAAATGAGTTCTTACTAAAAAGGCCCATGAGCCCATAGCACAACATCACTCACAATGATCCATGACTAACCACAAACTAAGTTTTTATCCCGATTGAGTTTGGATTTATTATGCGAAAGGATTCAAAATGCTGGATAAGAATTAAGTCTAGCATGTGGAGCACTAGTGAACAAGTCCCTTCAATTTGTGTTTCCTTATTATTGCATGATGATGGGAATATCCTCACATTTATTGATTGTGAAAATGATGATCTATCTTCATGATTAATAAAACACTCTAGTGAAAATGATTATTTTTCTTCTAAGTTAATAAAACACAAATGAGCTTAGATGATGCTTTCAGTATGAAGAACCCCATTTTTCTATGAACTTTAGCATTTTACTTGGTTGCTTCATTTGCAAAAGTGTTTATGTGTTGATTGAGTTCCCTTAGGCCTAGAAGAAAGCAACCTCCTTGAATCTTGGGATTGTTAGGTTGCTATCTAAAGGATTCTTCGTAGAATTCACAATTTTGATGAAGACAATCAAAGGTTTTACTCTATACATTCACTAAAATTAGATATACAAGGAAAGTATAAGCCTTGACCTAATTATTTATGGATATCATTAAACCCTTCAAATAAGTCAATTTTTGTTGTCTCTAGAAATCAAAGTCTACATATACCCCATCCTCTCTATAAACAAAATTCTTATCAATTAGAGAAATTAATAATTTAATTAAAAAAAAAAAAAAAAAAAAATAAAAAAAAAAAAAAAAAAAAAAAAAAAAAACTAATGATATTTCATTTATTAATCTTATATTTAATATAATCCATAATTATCCTAATTAAATTTTATACATTCTTTGTAATTATATTGTTTTTAAGTAATATATTTAATTTTTTAATATATATATATAAATAATCAACCCCATTATGAGTTATCGCTAAAAGCAAACAAATTACTGTATGGAATGTTTGATGAAGCCAATCATTTATTAATGTTCACAGCTAAAATCAATTTAACAACTATATGAAATATTTGGTGAAATTTAACAATAGGTATTGATGATTAGAATTTAAAATCCAATCCATTTATTCAATTTGGGAGCGAAAATTAATTTAACAATTGTATGAAGTGTTTGAGGAAGCATACTCATTTATTACGATTTACCACTAAAATCAATTTAACAACTATATGGAATATTAGATGAAGTTTAATAACAAGTATGGACTCTTTTTACAATATTTAACAAAAAAAAATACTTTTCAAATTCCAACATTTCCCTCGATTCTAATAGATTAAAAATATTTATCACAAAAATAAAGTTGTTTGGAAAAAGGGGAAGACTTAATGTGACACTCGAAAGGATGATTGTTTATTATTGATAGATGGGTAAGATATTAAATTTTGAATATGGTAGTTATAAGTTAAATTTATTTTGATTTAGGAGTATTTTTGAGTTTGATTGATAGTAATGAAGTTTATTATTTAAATTCCAAGATATTTTCAAAATCTACAATTACCTCTTAAGTCATAGTTCATGAAACATACTAAAATTTGATAGCATGAAGATCTAGCAGATTCAGATTGAGATTTGATACTAGGATGGAGTTGAAGCTATTCAAATATTTTTGTTTGCAAAATTTATGTTAGAGTTATCACTCCTACATCTGACATGATCGTGCAACAGGTTTTCATGATGTCTATGTGATTTTATTGCAAAAGATAAAGACAAGGCATTAAGGATGCACTTCTAAGTTGCAATGGCTCTTTCATTCAAGGACTTCATGAGTTGTTTCTGAGATCTCTGTTATGATCAAGCATATACGCTATTAAAATTAACTCCTTACTAGTTTGACATTCATTCCATGTGGCATGTTACAATGTCATTAAATGGTCACACACACACAATCCTATAATGCAATCAAAAACTAAGGGAGAGATTTCTAATATTGTAGAGGGACCAGTAATTTTATAGTACTGGTCCCACCAAGCCACTGAAAATTGAGATATGTGAAATCAATATTTAAACAAAAATAAATAATATTAAGTGCAAATATCTTTTAATTTATGTCCATAAATATTCTCTTAATACTTAAGAGTACAAATCATATGTCCCAACTAGAAAACAGATAAAACCATAAATCCTTCCAATATGGTCTATTCCAGAAGTACAAAGTAAAAGTCACTTCAGCCCCCATTGATCAGAACTAAAGCCATATATCCCAAATGCATATCCATACCTGCACATAATAAAAGTGAATGTATGTCATCCATAATTGTTGTGTTACGCAACATTTAAACATTTAAACCAATTGTGTTCAATAAGTGACACCCAACCCAATAACTTCAACAAATGACACCCAACCCATTCTATTTCCCATTAAAATAGATCAAAGCACATGGATAAAAAAAAAACAAATTCCAAACCATTAGATCACATCTAAATCAATCCAAATCACACATTCAAAATGAATCCACCGCAATCCATGTTTATCCTTGCCACCAATTAAATTCAAGTGCAAAAAACTATAAAAGAAGTTCAATCACTACTAAAGTTGCATGTTTAACATTCAAACTATTAACTAGCCCTAGAGACAAACCATCAGAGAACATTTGACAGTATATTCAGGTTAGTTATTTCAATTACAACACAATTTTCTTACAGTTTTATTTTCATTTCTCATAGTTTTTATTTCAGTCTTCTTACAGTTTTATTTTCATGAAAATATATATTTTTTCTATTCTTTTATATTCTGAATCATTTTCAAGTTGACTCGAAAATATGACACAATGATAAAGCAACGTATTGACTAGTATGGCTAGCTACAGATGAAAAAATAACGTAACTCGTTTATATTTGAACATCAATCCTTTTCTACAATCCAAATTCCAAGCAACAAGGACTTCATTTAAAGTTCTACACATTCATTCCAAAGCCAAAACAATGTCATAAAAACTAGTTCCTCAATCAGAATTAATTGGAAAATTAGGCTCCTGGTTATAATTTAAGAACAACCACATGACCACTTAATTTAACAAGGAATCTCCACAAAAATTTTAAGGTTGTCTAGGATTTAGCACAATTTTATGACATGCTGAAATAAACAGTGGCAAAGAATTTAGTGATAAATGACCGCAGTTCCTTGCTCAACTCGATATTAGTGATAAACTTGGAATGGAAAAATAGACATAGAAACTCCTTTATGCTTAACTTTCTTCCAGTACTTGTCATATTTGTTGAGACATGAAACCATTCTATATGAAATTTAGATTAAATTTCTAGTGAATAAGATGAAGATCATCATCATTTTTACAAAATGCAGTGATCTTTCTCATTTCTTTCAGTTGCATTTGAAGAGGAAATATCTATCATTTTTTTTCAATTGTTTTCCCTTGTAACATATTCATAATCACTATGTTTCTCTATAACCTACTTAGCTACTTAGCATTCAAATTCTCAAGATACTTCATCTGTCTTTTAAATTTGTTTAAACCCACATTATACTTTCGTTCATCAATTGTGACATCTTCAAATGGAAATAAAGTACAATAAGTTTGTCATTATCATGCTCTTTAAAAACATTAGCAGGAAAAATAAGTTTTTCATTGTCATGCTCTTCAAAAAGATCAGCAAACAAAATGAGTTTGTCATTGTCATGCTCTTCAAAAGCGTCAGCAAGGAAATTAACATCAAAATATTGAGTTGACCATTATGTCTTTTTTTATAACCCATTGACAAGAGATCAAGTCTAATGGGAGTGAAAAAATTTAGCAAATTTTCCATACAAATTATTTTTGGCTACCATCATTTGTTAATTTTTCCTTACTAATTATGTTTTTCTACCATCTATTCATAGATCATGTTTAATTTATTGGAAGTAAAAAATTTGGTAAGATTTTTCTCCCACCCATATATTTGTCTGCAAGTTTTTTTTTATACATGAGTGTAGTTGGGTTTCAATAAATCATCTAGGAAATGATAAGGAGGGACCAACTCAATTCTTTGTAAGTTTGAACATCTACATAACATCATAGACCTTTGGCCTAACCGTAGACGTTAAATTTGATATACTAAATACAATAAGATTAAAATTTGACATATTTGAACCTTGTAACAAATTATATAATAATCCTATTGTAGGCCTATGATTTAGTGCTCCAACTCGATATAAAGGGCCACTATATAACAAAATTAACTAGATTACAACAAAAACTTTTTTTTCTAGGTAGTGCACTTTAAAACTAGGTCCAAGTACACAACTAAGGCTACCCTTAGCAGCTAAACAACTTCAAAAATTACCATATCTTCCCAATACAAACCTAGGATGTGTGTGAGTGTCTCCAACTTTGTCAGACATTAAATGGAGAATTTACGGTTTTCAATATTTAAGGATTAAATTTAGTTCAAACAACAATAAGGCGGTGCATTTTATAACTAGGTCAAAGAACATAGCTAAGGGTACCCTCAACAACCAAACAAAATTAAAAATTACAATTTTTTCCCAATCCAAACCTAGAATGTCTGTGAGTGCCTCTAACCTTGTTAGACTTTAAATGGAGACTTCACAATTTTCAAGGTTTAAGGATTTAATTTAATTCAAACAATAGTAAGGAAATGCACTTTATAACTAGGTCCAAGAGCATAGCTAAGGCTACCCTGAACAGTGAAACAACTTGCACCTTATAAATAGGTCCAAGAACACAGCTAAGGCTACCCTAAGCAACCAAACAACTTGAAAAATTACCATGTCTTCCCAATCCGAGCCTGGGATGTTTGTGAGTGTCTCCAACCTTGTCAAAATTTGAATGGAGACTTTACAGTTTTGAAGATTCAAGGATTAAATTTAATTCAAACAACAGTAAGGTAGTGCACTTTATAACTAGGTCCAAGACATAACTAAGGCTACCCTTAAAAACCAAACAGCTTGCACTTTATAACTATGTCCAAGAACATAGCTACAGCTATCCTCAACAGCCAAATAAATTGCAAAATTACCATGTCTTCCCAATCCAAACCTAGGATGTGTGTCAGTGTCTCCAACCTTGTCAGAATTTAAATGGAGACTTTATAGTTTTCATGATTTAAGGATTAAATTTAATTGAAATAACAATAAGACAATGCACTTTATAACTAGGTCCAAGAACACACCTTAGGCTACCCTCAGCAACCAAACAACTTGCAAAATTACCATCTCTTCCCAATCTGAACATAGGATGTTTGTGATTATTATGAATAACAATAATGACAAACACGAGGCTAAAAAAATTAATTCAAACAACAGGTACTGCCACATCAACATCTTAACTAGAAAAGGAACCATATGTCACTTTTATAGTTTAAATTCCTACTAGAGCTTCCTTCATGTATGAAGAGTGTTATCTATAGGAATAACAATAGTATTGAAAAACTCAGAACCATTCCCTATAGAGCTTCTATTGAGCTTCTATTGATTGTCATGAAACTAAACAATATTGACAAACATGAGGCTAATCAGTTTAAGTCCAATAACAGTTTATGAAAAAAACTAAACTAGATCAACATCTTAACGAGAAATATCACTTTGTTTAGTTGAAACTCCTCCTATAACGCATAAAATATTTTATCCAAAACATATATTGATATAATTGAAGACATACAAACAATTCTAGGTCAATTTCAACATATTGGCAGTGGTTTTCCAAGTACAAATACAGTCATGGTATTTTAAGTGTAAAAACAAATTATTAAAACAACAATCACTAATAATTTTGAAGACATACAACAAACTCATTCTATAGATTTTATTTTTCAAGGATACTATAAAAAATGCATATGTACGAAAATCTCTTAAGTTGCTGCTAACATACATGTTGATAATTGCCTGTAATAAAGAAGAAATATTTGTGGATTGTATGAAAGCATAATTTTCAACTATTCTTAACTAAATGCATGCAATAATTTTGTAGGTAGTTGCATCTATGGAAAGAGTTAGTTATGTTTCTTATACAAGGAGAAGTTGTAGGAGAGTGACAAGGGGTGCCTAGCTGTGATGCCCTTCATCAGATGAGGATAGGACAGGTGATGTGAATGTCAACAATGCTCCAAGAAATGTTGTTGAGGATGACCATGTAACTGAAGCTGATGTTGTGACACCATCACTCACAAATCCATCATCAACCGCGCTCCAAAGGGCAAGTTCAACTAAAAAGACCAGTGCTATAAGAGGTTGGAAAAAATAAGAAATGTTAACTACAATTGACAACATAGAGTTTAATGGATATTAAGTTCGGGCATGTGCAAAAAAACATGGAATTCCTCCCTCATCAATACATTACTGGATAAATGTGCTCACTCATACAAAACGTAGAGGGACTCTTACAATTATGGCTGAAGAGGAGGAGGTCGAGGTGGCTGAGTGGTGTAAATAGATGGCCCAATTGGGACATGGGCTAGATTTTATACAACTCAAATCCGCAGTTGCTCAAATATGTCAAGGGAGGCCAAACCCATTCAAAAATTGGTTTCCTAGTAAATCATGGTCGTTTGGGTTTAAAAAAAGGCATCCAGACCTTATATTACATACAATTGATGCCCTTGACATAGACAGAGCATTAAATTTGCACCCTGCAGTTCTATGTAAGCTCTCTAACACTCTTTCTAGCCTACATACGATAAACATTCTTATGGTGCAGACCATATATTGAACTGTGATGAAACAAGTTTAGAGGCAGGAAGGAATTGTGGCATGTGGGTAATCTCCAAGAGAAGGAGCTGAAATGGGCCAAATATTTTTCTTAAGAGCACGGAGTGGATTATTATTGTATGTTGTCTCAATGAAATTGGTGCTCCAATACCAATATTTTATCTATTCAATGGTAAAATTCAACTGAAAAGTTATACACAAAACTGTGAAGCAGGTGCAAGTATGGTTGCACATCCCCATGCATGGATGACTATTTTTTTTTTTAATTAGATTTTTCACTTTGTTGCATTTGTACCAGGTGGTGTCTCACCTAATAACATACCCCTATTGATATTAGATGGCCATGGAAGCCACATTATTGAACAAAAAATTTTGGCATTGACCTGTTAACATTGCCCACTCATAACATTCACATATTGCAACCCCTTGATGTTAGTGTTTTTATCACTATCAAGAACTATTTCAGGTCTGAGTGTGCCACATGGATGGAAAAGAATCCAGGGGTTGAGGTGAAAAGGTTCGAGCTAGAAGAGCTTGCAAGTAAAGCATTTGAAAGGGCTCTAACACCATCAGATATCAAGGTTGGATTTAGGAGGATAGGAATCTGGCCATTGAATTATGATGCTCTTATGGATGATACTGCTTGTAGTCAGCATTTCATGTGGATGGACAAGAAGAAGGGCATGTCCAAATAGGTGTTGAAGTGCAAGAAGAAGTAGATGAACACGATGATGTGGCTGCAGATGGTGATATGATTTCCCTCTATGAAGGACACTTATATGGTGATGATGATGAACATATATGTGAAACACGTTATAATCATGAACAAATTCACAGTAACATGGAGGTCATTTTACCAAGTCAAGTACATGAAACCTCTGTTGTTGATATTTTTAATGACATTGTTGAACATGCACTTGACAATGAAGATGCATTTGAAAATGATATTGTTGATATTGCACTAGGAAGCAACAATGACCAATTGACATTGCCGAGCCAAGTGACCCCACCATCATGGCTAGCAAAATCCATGATTAATTTGAACCAACATTGTGTCTCAAGAACCAATGAACAAAGCATGAACATGCATTCACAACCAACATAATTGAACCATGAAATTGCTCATTTTTTTTGTGGACAATAGATAAATTGAAGAAGATGAAGCACATAATGAGGGAACAAATTAAGATAACAATATAGCTCAATTAGTTTTCTCGGATACTGAAAGGGATTTACCAATTAGTGAAATGTAAGTGGGAGGGGTGGACAAGTTACTTGGTTGGTTCCTAAAGCTACCAGCAGAGAGAGTGTTAATGAAAAAAAAGCAAGGAACACTGGGTAGTCTTCGTTCGGGCTGAAGGTCATAGTTACACACCTCAGAGGACTATATAAACCTATTAGTTGAGTCTGAAAAAAATTAATTTGCAATTCAAGAATTAAAACAGAAAAAGAAGGATCTAGCCAAGGAGAAGAATGTAGCAAGGATTGTTGGGGCACAACATCGGGCATATGAAAGGCTTGAAAGGGAGAAAGAAAGGGAAGATAAGGACCAACAAAAGCAAATAGAAAGACAAGAAAAGGAATCAAGAAACGCTAAACAAATTCTTGAAAAGGAACAAGGGATGACCGATATGGTTGAGAATGATGCAAGCACAGTTGATGAAACCAAAATTATGTCAAACACATTGGACAATATTGCAGATAATACACCATTATTCCAAGACCTCATAAACATTCAGGTGTCATACTATCAAAATGGAGGTTTTCCCACTTGTCTGATTCCTACCAGAGGAGGTGTCAATTCTATGTACGCCCGTCACACACCTCCACTTAATGCGGGGGATAGTAATGCAAATGTGAGGTATGGGTACTTAATTCCTCCACCGTTGGAAGGTGAAAATTGGACTCAATCATATGGAAATGATCAGCGATTTCCTAATCAACACTTTTTACGTAGGCCAACCCACTTCGCTCAAGCAGGTAACTCGGGGAGTTTTGGCATTAAAGATTCTCAAGGACATAAAAAATAGGGGTGCCATATTTTTTTTTGTTATAACCACATTATGATGTGGATGTTGGATGGATTGTCTCTTTTTCTTGTCACAGAAAGATTTTGGCTTACAACCTAGGTTCTTTTATTTCATATTGTTTGTCACATTGTAACAAATATCCGTTTTAGAAGGAACATCTATAGTCTATTATAATGTTGAAATCGTACCTAAGAATGCAAATGGGATTTTTTGTTATGCCTCTACACACCAAATGATTTAAACCACATTTATAATTGAGTTGTAAATATTATGAAAAACGAGTGAATAATGAAATCTTCAACAAGTCACTTCTTTTAATATGAAAAATTCATAAAATAGTGAACAGTAAAAGTACCTAACCTCACACCTCATATTAAACATTGTTTATTGTATGTTAACTTAGAAGACAAACTGAGTGCATGTGTGGTGAGGCATCAACAAGCCAAATAAAACATCAACCTACTAAGAGAATAATTAAATGGCAAACAAGTGAATAATGAAATCAACAAGCATCAATTGTGTTGTTAATTAAATGATAAAGCATTAACAAGCATCAACTGAGTCTCCAATTAAATTGCAAATGCGTGAATACTTAAATCTTGAACAAGTCACTTATTTTAATATGAAAATTCCATAATACAGTGAACAGTAAAAGTAACTAACCTCACACCTCATATGAAACCACACTTAATATAAGTTAACTTATAAGACAAAGAAAGTCCATGTGCGGTGAAGAATCAACAAGCCAAATAAAACATCAACAATCCAAGATAATAATTAAATGATAGATGAGTGAATAAAAAAATCAATAAGCATCCACTGCATTGTTAATTAAATGATAAAGAATCAACAAGCATCAACTCAGTCTCTAATTAAATGACAAATGAGTGAATAATGAAATATTGAACTATTCACTTCTTTTAAAATAAAAATTCCATAAAACAGTGAACAATAAAAGTACCTAACCTCACACCTCATATGAAACTTCGTTTACTGTAATTTAACTTAAAAGACAAATAGAGTGCATGTGTGGTGAAGCATCAACAAGCTAAATAAAACATCAACTTTCCAAGAGAGGAATTAAATAAAAAAACGAGTGAATAATGAAATCAACAAGCATCAACTGTGTTATTAATTAAATGATAAAGAAACAAGAAGTATCAACTAAGTTGTTAACTAAATGATAAATGAGTGAATAATGAAATTTTCAGCAAGTGATTTATTTTAACATGAAAATTCTATAAACGAGTGAATAGTAAAAGTAACTAACCTCACACCTCATATCAAACCTAGTTTACTATAAGTTAAATTAGAAGACAAACAGAGTGCGTTGAAGCATCAACAAGCCAAATAAAGAATCAACAAGACAGGAGAATAATTAAGTGATAGACAAGTGAATAATGAAATCAACAAGCATTAGCTTGGTTGTTAATTAAATGATAAAGCAAAAAAAACATCATCTGAGTTGTTAATTAAATGACAAACGAGTGAATAATGAAATCTTGAGCATGTCACTTGTTTTAATATGAAATTTCCATAAAATAGTGAACAGCAAAAGTACCCAACCTCATAGCTCATATGAAACCTCATTATTGTAAGTTAACTTAGAATACAAAAAGAGTGCATGTGCGGTGAAGCATCAACAAGCCAAATAAAACATCAACTTGCCAAGAGAATAATTAAATGACAAATAAGTGAATAACAAAATCAACAAGCATCAATTGAGTTGTTAATTAAATGACAAACATGTGAATAATGAAATCTTAAGCAAGTCACTTATTTAAAAAATAGTAAACAATAAAAGTACCTAACCTTACACCTCATATCAAACCTCATTAACTGTAAGTTAACTTAGAACAAAAATAGAGTGCATGTGCGGTTAAGCATCAACAAGCCAAGAGAATAATTAAGTGACAAATGAGTGAATAATGAAATCAACAAGCATCAAGTGAGTTGTTAATTAAATGACAAATGAGTGAATAATGAAATCTTGAACAAGTCATGTGTTTTAATATGAAAATTCCATAAAACAGTGAACAATAAAAGCACCTAACCTCACACCACATATGAAACCTCATTTATTGTAAGTTAACTTAGAAGAGAAACAGAGTGCATGTGTGGTGAAGCATCAACAAGCATCAACAATCCAAACAAAGCATTTACAAGCCAAGAGAATAATTAAATGACAAACAAGTGAATAAAGATGGATAGTTATTTGTAGATTTCATAAAGATGGAGGAAGGTGGAGGACAAAACCAAAATTATGTTTAAAAGGTAATGAGGAAATATTGTCTCATAAAGGTGATAAAGAATCAAGGTTGTTGAGAGAACCAGAGGTAGAAGAAGAGATGAACATTGCATATTAAGGGAAAATGATGATTTTGGTGGTCAAACTAATTATGTATATGTAGTGCTTTCAATTCAAGAGCATGAACAAATTTTCCTCGAAAGGGAAATCCACGGGCAATAGACAATCCCAAGAGGTTTTCCTAAAAGAGGAAGAAAGTGTAGGAATTGCTTCTCATAAGTAGATGCAAGCATAAAAAAAATTTCAACCCTACAAGCAACATATAATGATAGTCATGGCATAAAAAAGAACAACGATGACTTGTGGAAGTTGCCATGCCGAAGGAGGAGAATAGCTTTGAAAATATGAAGTTGAGAACCTCATAAAAAGAGAGAAACAACTATTAAAATTTATGAGAGACTTGAACTTTGTAGATGATGGATAGTCATTTGTAGATTTCATGAAGATGGAGGAAAAAATGAAAATTATGTTTGAAAAGGAAATGAGGCAATATTGTCTCATAGAGGTGATAAAGAATCCACTATAGGCACGCCACCTTTGAACTCTCCTTTACCATGTGTTGTCAAGACACATAGAAGGAAGATTTTTAAGCTGATGTGTAAAGTCAAGATGCAGCTGGATCGTGGGAATATAAAGCTAGCTTGTTAGCTGGTAGCTATGTCCTTGCCTTACAGGTATAGGTTCAAGATTTTATAGGAGCTTTGGAAAGTAAATTCGCCTTCGGTTGGTTTATTTATATGTAGGGTTTCTAAGTCAAGAGCATGAACAAAATTTCCTCTAAAAAGACCATAAGAAAAAAAACTCCATAGGGGATAGGCAGTCCTGAAAGATTTTCTTAACAAAGGAAGAAAGTGCAAGAAATTCTTCCTAGAAGCAAAGGCAAGCAAAAATCATAATAGAGGAAGAGAGTGTATGAGTTCTCTTTGAGGGAGGCTCTGTTTGAGTTTCTGAAATCAATGTAGGGCTGTAAATCCCATTCTTTTTTTTGACAAGCACCAAGTTGGTGACTCAAACCACGTATCTGACAAGGATAATTGCTTATCATCGCAGAGATTTTTTACATCCTTTTATAAAAGAGGACACAACAAGCAACACTACAAGCAAGTAGAAATCGTAACAGAGTAAGAAAGTCTAGTTCCTTCTTAGAGGAAGAGGTAAGAAAAAATCGTAACAGAGGAAGAAAGTGTAGATTCCTTTCAGAAACACTGACAAGAAGAAATCGTAGCTGAGGAAGAAAGTGCAGAAATTCTTTTCGAGGGAGGCTTTGTTTGAGTTTCTAAAATTAACGTAGGGTCGTAACCCCTATTCTTTTTTCTAACAAACACCAAGTTGGTGACCCAAACCACGTATCTAAAAAGGATAATTCTCTTGGAATTGTAGAGATTTTTTATGTCCTTCTATAAAAGAGGACACAAAAAGCAACACTACAATCAAGTAGAAATCGTAACAGAGGAAGAAAGTGTAGGAAATGCTTCTCAGAAGTAGAGGCAAGCAGCATAGGCAAGCAGAAACGCATTTTCAACCCTACAAGAAACATGACATATAAATATAGTTATGGCATCAAAAAGAGCTAAACCCATGAATGAATAACCATAAACTTGCTACTATGAACCATCCAACAAGAGCTAAATTCTCAACAACAAATTCAAGTGTTGAAAAACACAACAATGCAAGAAGAGCTAAATTCTCAATAACAAATTCAAGTGTTGAAAAACACAGTGGCTAGTAGGATTTAGAATTCTACTGTAGAACCATAGATGCCACCACCATGTCAAAATGTCGCCCCAAACCTCGCCATACCTCTTATGTGACAACCATACAAATTACCTGCAGCACAAACTTGCAAAAAAAAAAAAAAAAAAACCTAACATTTGCACAAAAACCTTAAAAAAATTACAACCAATTCGCAAAAAAAAGCCGATGAATTTCAAGACTTACCTTCATGGACCTCAAACCTTGCATGTTGACCACTGAACTTGATAGAATCTCCCAATGGATCCTTCACAAACAACAAGCAATGAGGATGAAACAACAACAAAGGTATTTATAAACCCATGACAGTGTAGAACACACAACAGCAATGCCAATGTTAAACCTCCTAAAAATAGGTAAAGGAACCACACCCTAAACGAGAAATGAACAACTGCAAACAACATTGTCCGACACAGTAAAGCTACCACACCCTAAACCTTAAAAGAGAAATGAACCACTGCACAAAACATTGCCGTGTGAGTAGCTCCAGAATGGCAGAGCAGGTGAACTAGTTATGGGGCAGAGATGAGCCATCGTTGGCGGAGCACATTTCCCACACACTGAATCCAAACAAGATAACATACCGCAATGAAGACATGCCACAAGATAACACACGACATCGAAGACACGCCACAAAAAGCGCTTGAGGAAACCCTAGACAATGCGAAGAAGGTTTTATTTAATGCACCGAGCCACCTCAACAGGTTTCACTTCCCAGTCAACAAGTGTCCTACTACATAAATAGGATCTCCATGTCAACAACAAGCATGGATGGGAGGGCACATAGATAATAGTGTCCCTCCCCTAGATCTATATTTTATGAGCTTAATCTATGCTATTACAACTAGTGCTAGTCATAAGGAATTTCAAATTTTAAATGCACCATCTCTCGACAACCAATATTTCCAAATCTATTGAGCCATAAACAAGGGAGGCAGTATATGCCCACGGTTGAAATAAAAAAAATATCAATTGATAGGCATATACTTCCCCACCTATTAATAACTCGATAACTTGATAAATAAACCTTTCCCTATCTCTCAACGTATTTTCATGACCCAATGATATGACTGTGTAACAGGTACACTTCTCAATTTTTCACTATGTCTGGGTGATCTTGTTGCAAAAGATAAAGATAATGCATTAAGCAATTAGCTTCACTAACCTATTTATTCGAGGTTTACATACAGTTGTTTTTGAGATCTTAGATCAGCAAGCACATGTACCATTGCACCAAACTCTTTACTAGCATCACTGTGATTCCATGTGATGTGCTAGGATTTGACTTATTGACACACTTTCAATTAAAGTAATTGAGGCTAGCTGCACATACAATCTTATAATATAATTCTACAATATAGTTTAAAAGTTAATTAGGTTTATCTTAAATCATTGTTAATTTTTTTATAGAGTGAAGTTCAATTTTGTAATACTCTACATGTGCGATATGATAAGTTTTATTGTAATCCAATTTGTAATTATATTATTAAATTTAAGTAATTAATTTTTTTTCACAACTAGGAGAATTTATAACTCGGTTGTTAAACTAGAATCTAGCACCATTCGATTTGCACCTGGCGTCTGTAGTTTATACGTGAAGTACAATCGTGTGCAGGGGTTCTTGGGCTTATGTCATTGGATAAAAGTGCATTTTCCATAGACATTGGAATGCTGAACTTTGTGGGATGTGTAGTTAAATGGTTCTGGAAATGTAAACTCTCCCATGTCTGGGCGACACCCAACATCTGTGCGACATTATTTCTCAAATAATGTAATATAGTAAATTCAATGTATCTTCATTGATCTTAAATCAACATTTCTAATGAAGATGCTCAATCCCATCCCTCGCAGCGGCTTCCCAGTATTGAGAAAGCGACCGGTTCACAAGATACTGTGAAACAGTATAAGCCCACAACATCACACTGAGATTAATTCTCAAAAATACAAATACCGTGATCCATTAGGCACATTCCAAAGACAACGATATTTATGGAGTGTGTCAGTCTAATTTTGTGGAATTTTCTTGGGTGTAGGTATTGTAGTAAAGTAAAGAGGTAACTTTTTGGGAATTTGTCTGGGCAGAGTTTTTAATTGATTTATCTGAAATTTAAACAGAAATTAGAAAATTTTGCTTGAAATTGAAATTGAGTTAGAAATTGGAAAAACTATAATTTGTTGTTAATTTTATACAATTTTAGTATTTCAGGGATTTTCACATGTAGGATTCATCTCGAGTATATTGTTGGATTGATTTCAAATTTTATTGTTGCATCACCTTGAATTTTGAAAGATGTCTTACTTTGATTCTAACTATTGGATATATTTTTGTTATCCATTTTACCTGAAATTTAATCCAAAATTAGAAAACCTTGTCTGAATTTAAGTTAGAAATTTGGAAAATATGAACTTGAACCTCTTGAGTTGGTAAAATCCTAATATTCTAGAGAGTTTTATATGTTCAGCTCATATTGAATATATTGTTTTTTTTGCTAAAGAAAGAGTCATACCTTCTATTCATTATAAACAAAGACATAAGTTACATATAATACAACTACCTAAAGAGACTCGAGGGACAGAAAATCAACAATCCACTTAGGGCTTGGTACCAAGCCAAAAGCTGGACAAGCAGTCCAAGGGCCCACAAACTTAACTGCGAGACCTCCTCAAAACCAACCAATGCCTAAACCACCCAAACAGTTTATAAAGATCTGTCTAATGAGACACATATCGGGAACAAAAAAGCATATTATTTGATTCCCAAAACGGGCTCGATGAAAAAATAGAAACAATACAAAACAGATTTCGGGTCCGAATGGTGGAGTGAACATTGCTCATGTAATCCGCCCAAAGTCCACCAATTCTAACCTCACAACTCAACATGCTCGGAAGATAACAATGAATCTTGACCCAAAATTTAGATAACCCAAAATTGTAACCCGCCTCTAGAAGCCCTCGAGAACTTCCGTCCATCAGACCCCGTAAGAGTCCCTTTAATCTGATTCGTTCACTCCAACGCCTAAACCAACGGTCAAGGAAGAAATTACACAGCAAAGATGACCGATATTTAACGGGCCGCCCCACCAAGCTACACGAACAATCATGACCGTTGATCCACACAGAGACATCCAACGGTAGAGAAGCAAATCGCACCGCACAAGTTAACCAGGTGTGAGTATGCGATGGAGGGTGGTTTTCCGAACCCTCACTCTGCCATGTGTAGGATAATGGATGGGATCACTGCAAAATCACTAAAACCATTTCCCACTTAAGAGCGGTGCGATCATCCAAATACTGCCAAGGAAGCGGTTTTCCTCTCCGAGGCCCAAAAATGCAAAGATTCCGGCTGCTGGTAAGATAGAGATTCCTTCTACGTCTCCTCGACTTGCTGGCCTAAGCCTACATCCTAGAGAATAAGAGAGGCACACCATTAATTAAGGAACTATGGTGGCGGTTACGTTGCCCCCGATGAATAGTAAATACCATATCGTTGACTCCGAGGTAACTAGCGATCATCTGTGTACGTCCCCCCACCAAAGACCTGTTTGCTAGAAATTGATGACACATACAAAGGCCAAAAGGTTAAGAGCTTGCCTCCATGGCTTTGTGTCTAAACACTCTCCTATCTTCTTCCTCTTGCTCACAGCAAAGAGTTCTCAGTCTGCTTTGTCGCAACTCCTGCCACTCCGTCGAAACCTTGACCTCTGAACTGCTGACCCCTTGATTGGAAAGAAGATCTGCTAGCTTGTTGGATTTTTTGCGAACATGATGGAAGCTGACAGTGCACAGTTTTTGTAGGTGATCCTGAATTCTCTGGAAAACCCTGATTAATTTCCAGTGTTTGGAGACTTTCTCCGGTGTTGTTCCATTATTTATTCTTTTCACTGAGTTACTTACTAGTTCAGAGTCCGCTTCTATTATCACATTGCAGCAATTATCCTCACTTAGAAAATCTAGACATTGCCCCAAAGCCATTAGCTCAGCCATGTTATTGGTAGTTGTTCCTAGGTGACAGTGGAAGATGAAGATAATACTTCCCTTGGCATCCCTAAGTACTCCTCCATAGCCAGCAATTCCCGGGTTTCCTTTTGACACTCCATCAATTTTGAATTTTAGATATCCTTCTCGGGGAGGATGTCAGAAATCCTTCTCCGTGTTCCTTGCTATAACCTTCGTATTAAGACCTTGAGGAGTTAGTCCCTGCAGCCCCAGCTGTCTGAGAATTTTCCCATCCACATCTGAGGGAGATTATTAGGGTGGTTGCGAACAGTGGTACCCATTGTCTCCTTAAGTTGTTTCAGGATTGTCTCAAACAGGCGATATGGGGGAATTTTTCCCCCTTGAATGTTCTTTTGTTCCTCTCCTTCCAAACATTCCATATAATGAAGCTTGGTGTAAGGGCCCAGGCTGAGTTGAGAATTTCATATTCCGAAACCCCCCTCCGCCCCCCCCCCCCCCCACACCAACTATTGAGGGTATTGATGATGCTCCCTCTGTCCCTGTTGGAATGTTGAAATATTTTGGCAAATATGTCCCATAACTAGGAGGTGAAAATGCAGTTGTTGAGAAGATGCTCCATTGTTTCTTCTTGCTCCCCACAGAGTAGGCATCTAGAAGGCCCCAGAACACCCCTCTTCCTGATGTTGTCCCAAGTCAGGATTTTCCTATGGTAAACCAACCACATGAAGCGTTTAATTTTCATCTACCCTTGGTGCCTCCAATGTTTTTGCTAGATTTTGTCTGAAACCTAGGGATCCAGTTCAAGGAGAATTCCTTTTGCTTCTCTAAGATTAAAGGTGCCCTCTTTATTATTGCCACATCTTAGCTAGTGTTGTCCCTCTGAAACTAAGATCATTCTTTGTTCCACCATTTTCCTTAGCTCCTCTGCTTTTGTTTTCAAGGGGTTGTTATTTCTGCAATCAATGTTTTTCTAGATTCTCCATTTCTCCATCTGCTCAGTATTATTCCAGAAGTCCTTTAATTTAGTTAATCCTTGTGAATCTATCTCATTTTTAAGGTCGAGGAAGTCTTCTTTTAATAGTATTGGTTCTTGTTGCCACTTATCTTCCCAAAAAAGAGCTAGATTCCCTTCTTTGATTTCTCAGAAACTATTTTCTTGAACTAATCTTCTATTTTCCCAGGCTTTGTTCCAGATGTATGAGCCCTTAATATTACTTGACATTCTTATGAGATCCCTAGTTTTCCAGGATCGTACATATTTTTCTTTCCAGATATTTTCCCATTAGGTTTCTGGATTTTGAACCCAGCACCACCAAATTTTTGCCCCTAAAACCTTGCTGAGTATTTCGTGATCATCCAAGCCAAGCCCTCCATGGTTTTTAGGTCTGCAAATTTTTTCCCAAGATACTAAGGCCCACTTCTTCTTCATCTCCTCCTTACCCGAGACGAAATTTCTTTGTATATTTATGAATTGATGTAGGACTCCTTTTGGAGCTGGGAGGGCAGATAACATAAAAATAGGGATGGCTTGCAAAACAGCTTTTGTGAGAACCAACCTGCTTGCAAGATTAAAAGATCTGAAGGTCCATTTATTGACTTTATCCTGCAAATTATTAATCAAGGGTTCCCAAATGATTTTGAGCATTGGTTTAGCAGTTAGAGGGACTCCCAAATATTTTGAGGGAAGGGAATCCATTTGAAAGCCAAGAATTCTGGAAATATTCCTTTGTATCACAATATTGGTATCAAAGAAAAAGATTTTTGATTTGGAGAGATTAACTTCCATATCTGTGGCCATGGCAAATACGTTCAAGATTTGTTTATATGTTGTAGGTTATTTGACCGTGGGAACTCCTTGTAGCATTGTATCGTCTACAAATTATTGATGTGTTAGAGCCTGACCATTCTCAGTTAGTTGAAGGCCATTAATCTCACCTGTTACTTTAGCATGCTTGATGGACCTACCAAGTCCCTCCATCATGAGAATGAAAAGAAATGGGGAGAGTGGGTCTCCTTGTCTGAGGCCTATGGAAGGACTAAAAATCTCAGAGGGAGAGCCATTCACCAAAATAGAGAAGCTCGAGGAAGTAACTAAGGCCATCACCCATCTGACCCAATTATGATCAAAACCAAAAGCAATAAGTACCCTCTTCATATAGATCCAGTTTACCTTATCATAAGCTTTGGCTATATCTAATTGCATGATCATTCTAGCCTGCCTTTTACTACTTAAAGAGTGAACCACCTCTTGGGCTTGAATGATGTTGTCTAAAATTTGTCTGCCTTGCACATAACTGGATTGTTCCCCTGAAACTAGGGTAGGAAGTAGAGGTTTAAGTCTATTAGCCACTACTTTGGATATTATCTTGTAAACCACATTGCATAGAGCTATGGGTCTAACCTTATCGCGTGTTTGACCAATGTCCTGCTTAGGGATAAGGGAGATAAAGGAGGTATTGAGCACTTCCAAAATTGTTTTGTTCAACCTGGAATCCTCCATTACATTCAAAATATCATACTTAACAGTATTCCAACATGCTTTAAAAATTCCCACATTAAAACCATCCGGGCTTGGTGCTTTTCCATTCTACATTTCTTTGAGGAAATCATCTACCTCCTTTTCAGAAACTGGCCTATTTAGATTGAAATTGTCCTCTCTCGATACCATCTTTGGTATGTTTTTAGTTATCTCACTCATGGATTGTTCTCTATCTGAATTGTTTTCCTGAGTAATGCTTCAGAAATGCTAAACTAACACATCTTCAATATTCTCATGTGAGGTGAGAAGATTCCCTTCTTCATTCTTAATTGAAGATATTCTTTTGTGCGTTCTATTCGCCATGGTGGATCTGTGAAAAAATTTCATGTTACACTCCCCTTCTTTTGGCCATTGAACCCTAGACTTTTGTCTCCAAAAAATTCCCTCTTGTTTACACAGATTATCCCATTCTTGATGATATTTATCCACTTGGTTACTTTTGACTCTATCAAATCCATCCTTGATCAGAGCTTGGTTGAGAACCTTCATTTTGTTTTCAACAGATTTTTTCTCCAGAAAAATATTGCCAAAGTCATTTTTGTTCCAATCCTTTAGTCTGAGTTTGATATGCTTTAATCTTTTATGAAGAAGAAATATTCTTGTTCCCTGAATTTGTAAATCTTTTGACCACTATTCATTAATATTATTGAGGAAATCTAGATGCGAGAGCCAAATATTTTCAAATCTGAAAGGTCTATTTCTAACAATGCCCATACCTTTGGTCTTTAGTTGAATCAGCTAGCGATCTGAGCCTCCAAAGGGGAGAACTTCCACTATTATTTCCTTATTTGTTAGCATCAGATCCTCTGAGATAATGAATCTGTCTAACTTTGAGGCCACCTAAGACTCTCCTTCTCTTTTATTATTCCAAGTAGAGAGGCCAGTATTTGTTTCAGTATCTACAAGGTTCATATTGTCTATAAAGGTTTGAAACTCTAAATATTCTTTACTTAGAATTCTAATTCCTTCTTTTTTCTCTAAAAGAGATTTGATCATGTTGAAATCCCCTCCCATGATCCAAGGTATTCTTACATGTCTGTCCCTGAGATCCACCAGTGAGTCTAGAAACTTGAGTTTG
The DNA here is from genome assembly GCA_000404065.3 of Pinus taeda. NCBI lineage: Eukaryota > Viridiplantae > Streptophyta > Pinopsida > Pinales > Pinaceae > Pinus > Pinus taeda. The sequence goes on along the minus strand of APFE031216769.1, from coordinate 52,263 downwards.
TCATCTATTCTTTGAGGGCCATAAACATTTTTGACGAGATAGGTGTACATGTCTCCTACAAGTTGAATAACGACTGATAGATAGTTCCTAGTAGCTTCAGCGTCTATTATGCTAATTCTTTTAGGGTTCCAAAGAGTGAGAATTCCCCCCGCTAAATCCTCTACTTTGACTTCTAGAAACTCAAATATACTAAGCCATTTACTATGGATTTGTCTTAATTTTTGAATGGAACATTTCATTTCTTGGATAAAGATAATATTCGACATTTCTTGTTTCATCCCATTACTAAGAATTCTCTGCTTTCTCTTACTCCCTAGACCTCTGATATTCCAAGATGTAAAATTCATAATTAACGATTTGTAAAGGAGTAGCTGGCTAGATCTTTCATCTTACCTAAATCTATCATTAGCTTGCCACATTCCATCAAAAGTTCATTCTTCTTTTTCCTGCCTCTTTTCTTACCTGGGTTTCTTGTTGCTAGTCCCGGAGTTGTTTTCATCGTCCTCACCCCTCTGTTATCATGCTTATCTATATTTTTTCCTTTCTCCAATGCATTAGCCTGTGTTTTCCATAAAAACAACTTTTGTATTCTATTGAGCTCTTCTTGGGGTACTGAATCCACTCCTCATGTAGCTCCCTGAATCAAGAACCCTTCCAGATCTAGGTTTTCTTTATCAAGAATCTCCTGTAGCTCATGGTCCTCCAGGTCCATTTCACTCTGGGTCATCTCCTCATCCATCTCCAGTTCTATATCAGTCATCATGGTTTCTTTCTGATAATCAGTTTCCTGAATTTGGTCACATTCTTCTTCCTTTTTCTTTTCCCCAGGATTTCCTTCCATTACTTGATCTTCCTTTGTGATCTCTACGTCTTCCTTAAGAACTTGGAACTTATTTTGACTGACCCTTAACCCTTCACCTTGATGTTGCTTTAGTCCTTTCTTGTTGCCTTTTCCTTGATTCACAACTTTCTCGTAGCTATCCGTTTCCTTCACTGTGTTAGCCTTGCTGTTATTTACCACTTTACCGAGTGGACAGTCTCTAAATAGATGCCCATGTTCATGATATCTATGACATTGAATGGAATATGTTCATAGTCTACTGTTTGCACCTATTTTGATGATCTGGTAGAGCTCCTGATAGATCCATTTTCACACATATCCTAGCAAAGGAAGTATATTTCCCTCTCTTGTGGCTTCAGAAGCTTTGACAAAACGACCTAATTTATTGCCTATGGCTGTTAACGATTCAGTTTTGCCAATAATCAAGAGGTAAAGAATAGAGTCTTATCTAGACAGGTACCGAAGTAAAAGTCTCACGTTCTACGACAAAATTCATCATCGATGGCCTCACGTAGAGTCTAGCTACTGCATAGAAGTGGGGTCCTCGTTCAAATACTTTGTCTTTGTCTTCAATATTTGTGAACACCACAGTGAAGAATCCCTTTCACCAAAGATGAAGGTCAATCCTCCCTTTAGGTTTCCAGTGATATTTGATCCATGTCTGCAATGCTTTTTCAATGGGCCATAGTCCCATGAACTTAAAGATAATAGCATATGTCCGCATGTGATCCCTATGTGCCTACAGAGAGGGGTGGTTTAAAATAACTCTAGGTGTGAGCTGAGCTTTGGGTTTGCAGGGTCCCTTTTGTTTCTTGTCTTTAGTTCCCTTTTTTTTCTTGTCTTTAGTTCCCTGCTTTTTGTCTTCTACCTCCTTGTCTTTTGTGCCATTGATTTCCTTATTGTTGGCTTCTACTGTTTCCTCTTCCATATTTCTGTCCCCTTCCTCTGAGGTACCTCTAGCATTTTCTAGAGGTTTCTTACCTCTACTAGCAACGGCCTCCTTGAAGGAGGGAGTGGCTCTCCTTCCTCTACTACCCTCCATAAGGAACACTGTCTGCAACTCACTAAAACCCTAGAAGTTCCCCTTCGTTGTTCCGGCATTCAAAAAACCATATTGAACATATTGTTGTATTGGTCTCAATTTTCTTTTTGTGATACAATCTCTTGAAACCCAATAAAATATCTTATTATCTGGTTATATTTTTTCTATTGATTTTGCTTGGAATTAATTAGAAGTTAGAAAAAATTGTTTTAATTGAATTTGAAATGGACAAAATTGTGACTTGGATGTTCATTTTGTACCATTCTTGGAATTAATTAGAAGTTGGAAAAAATTGTCTAAATTGAATTTGAAATTGGCAAAAATTGTAATTTGGATGTTCATTTTGTACCATTCTAATTTGTTAGAGACTTTTATATATTGACTATATTAAATAACTTATCTTTACTCTTTAATTAAAGTTTTTCGGTTGATTTCACCTCAGTTTTGATAAAAATATAGAAGAGTTTACCTAAGTTGAAAATTGAAAAGAAATGAACAATTGAAATTATAATTTTAATATTCCTAAACTATTTCGCTATTAAATTCATATTTAACTTACAACACAGTATAAGGTGGATGCCTGAGCGTTAAAAATGAGATGTGTAAGCCTTAAATGTGAAATATGTTAAAGGTTAGATGTTATAATATTTAAAATTTAATACATTAAAAAAAAATTATCTGCTTTATCTAAATTAATCCTCGTATAACTTAACCCGAGATCCCGTTTTTTAGTGCCTGAGAGTAGTTGTTATCTCGGCCTTTCAATGGTTGTGACCCTGCTACGGAGCTGCTCGGGCTGCAACGTTGCTCGAACCAGGCGCCCCCAGTGCTTCTCAACCCTCGCCATGGCTGCAAGAACTGGGACGCTCTAGGGCATGGCAAGCGAAGCTCCGGAACCGAATTTAGCCTCACAGAATCACGCAGGACAAGGCATGACAGTGCAGCTTAACAGAAGATTCAATCCCCGTGATGGAATTCCATGAAGGGTTTGCAAGTTTTCCCCAATATTATCAGAACTGTCGATGCAGAAAACGCACAGCGAAGTGCAATTGCAGAAAACAAACATCGAAGTGATTTTTTTTTCCTACAATTAGTGTGAAATTTAACTGCTGGCAGAATGTTTCACTCGGTGTGAGCTGCAAGTAAGTAACCTCCACGTTGAGCCGTTCCCGGGAAGCATTTAAACGGTTGTAATTCGATTTACGCAGAAAACACACAGAATTATCAACCATGGCTGACCAGCTTTAAGTGATACCTTTGCTCCTCAGCAAAATAACTTGGTGATACTGGACCTATTGACTCAGTCTGCTCCATTGATTTCAATTTATTTTGTATCACTGCAATATTAGAACTATTGCTTACAGTGCATGAAGACATATCAGAACTTTCATCCACAAGACGAACAACTAATGGACGGCCAAGGCCCTATCTACCATTCATACTCTCTTTGGCCTTTCAGCTTCCTTCATACAACATTTGGTTCGAGCAGTAAAATTAGGAAATTATCCCCGAGGAATGTATGCTCTTTATCCTACCAATTTCAAGTATGTTATTGACATTCCATTGGTACTTGTATCTCTTTTGTTGCACTCTATAAATGAAATGCCACGTGGTTGTGATGCTATCACATTCCTCGGCTAGTCAGGGATGGTTTGGTTGATAAAAGTTTATTTTTGTTTTTCTAATAAATGTATTACATTTAAATTCTATAATTTTGAAGATTTTAACTAAATTTTAAATAAAATGGAAAATTTAAATTAAATTTTAAGTAAAATTTATTATTATGATATGGATTTAGGTTTTTCATTATTTTGTTACAATACCATGGTATTATATAATCGCTTATCAATACCACATCTCCAAAATCCATAACTTATTTCAAAATCAAGAAATTTTTACAAAATCTTTATTTTAATTTAATTTTATACATTTTTAATTAATTTAAAAGTAAAAAGGTTATAATTACTTTTGAGGTATATCTAAACCCCCCATCCTCATCACTACTAAAAATATTTTCATAGAGATTAAAACGAGGTTTAATAAAATAAAAATGAAAATGTTTTTATATATTTTGGAAATGCAACAAGAAAATTTTAATTTAATTTTGTTCTTGAAGTAAATTAGGAATAAATTGTAACTCCACATCACATGACAACTTGTATTAGTTAACTAAGTTAATTTGACTTGGTTGGTTCAATTAATTGGAGTTGAGGGTCTAACTTGAGTCATGTAGAGTGTATTCTACGTTATAGGAGCCTTGGTTGAATTTATTTTGAGTTGTAATTAATTAATTAATTCAATTTAATTGAGTTAAAATGAGTTAAACTAGTTCCCACTGTTGGAAGAACTAGTGGGAGGTCTAAGGGTGGGGTGCTGCCTACAATGATCAATAAGTTGATCAATAAGTTAACTGATTATTTACTCATAATTACCTCATGCATGTGTGAGTACAATGATCAATTAGTTAACTGATTATTTACACATAATTACCTCATGCATGTGTGAGAGTTATCCAGTTGAGATTGGAGTTAGGGACAGTGTACTATCAGTAGTATAATCATTTGAATTATGCAAGTGGTACATGGAGTTACAGGAAGGCCTATGATGGATTACACAATTCCTTTGAGGAATTTCCCTAATTAATAAGGGGTTAATTCCCAAGGAAACGACGTAGGGAAATATGGATTTGGGCAAATGAAAAATTGGTTAACCATTAGCCTAGGCTTGTTTAGGACGCAGTGAGATAAATAGAGATAGTGCAGAGGTTGCTCGAGCTTGAGAAAAGCATTGCAATATTCTCATATTTTCTGACTAATGAAATATACATATAGCAAGGGTTTTTAGCTGTGGATTTCCCGAGGAAATCATTGTGTAATGTGTTGTTTGAATTTTTTCTCTTGTATGCTTCGTGATTTAGCAATCGTTTAATTGTTTCTGTTGATGAGTAGAGTAGATTCATGTCTATTCTTTTAGTAAATTACAATTAGCAGTTTGAATATACAAGGGATTTCTATAATATATATACATATGCGAAATTTATTTAATATCAATAATATTATAAATAGAGAGAGAGAGGAGGGGAGAGAGAGAAGGGAGAAAGAGAAGAAGAAGAGAGGGAGGGGGGAGATATAGATTTGGAGGGTGAAAGAGTTGGAGGGAAGAACAAATATATAGAGAGAGAGAGGGAGTGACAAGGGGGAGATGAAGATGGAATGAGGGAGAGAGGAGACGAGGGAAGAGAGAGAAAAGGAGAGGTCAAAGACAAGGAAATAAGGGGAAGAGAGAGATACGAAGACATAGATATGGAGGGAGGAGAGAGGGGGAGATTGAGAAGGAGAGAGGGAGGGAGATAGTGACTTAGTTGGAGGGTGGAGAGAGAGAGTGTGACGTGGGGGAGAGAGAGGGAGGTAGGAACGAAAAGGAGAGAGAGGAAGGAAGGGAGAGAATAATTGAGAGAGAGGGGAAGAGAGAGATAGAGTTGGAAAGGGAAGTGATCCGGATTTAAACAGGAACGCAATAGATTACAGAGATAACCATAAACACAGAGATGCGATAACCATAAATAAAGAGATGCAGCAGAAATAACACTTCATTTCATTAATGGAAAATACCAAGATATGCTTACAACCAGAATTGGAAATAAACCAGCTAGGACGATGGTAGCTTATCTCTTAGAAGAGATGTGCGGCTACATGTCTCTGAATTGTTCCGAACTTGTGTTACAATGAGGCTCGAAGGCCTATTTATTATTGAGAAACAATGGAAAACCCTTCACATTCCAAAACCGACCCTTAGGAGATGAAACGCCAAATTGTGGGCCTCGTTTTGGGTAAATTGGTACATCAATTTCCCGGGGTCGTAACTTTGGCATACGAACTCCGTTTGACGCGTATGATAGCTCGTTAGAAAGATCTATCCGAGAACTACCACAGTTGGAATGGGAAACATCGATCCATTGCATGGACCCATTTTGCCCCTGGATTCCCCAAAAAACGTCGTTTAGGGCCTCTAAATGGCTCCGGAAGTTCAGGACCCGAAAAACTGCTAAGAATAGTAAGTTGTGCTATAATTAAGGAAACTAAAAATGCTGAAAGAGAGAATGATGGCGGTCCAGATGGACTTGGCAGGTGGCCACCAATATCCACCTGGATCATTCCTCCCCCCTTAGGAAGCAATGGTCCCCATTGCGTTGAGTTCCTCCATCTGCTGAACTTGTTCTGCACTGTCTGATGTGTCCAGTAATGGTGTGAAGCATGGTCGATGATGGTCCACATTGAACACTTGGTGTAGGTGAAGGAATGGAGGAATGCTGTGCTCCAAAGCATTGTTCCCCATAAGCTTGGTACTGCTGTAAGGACCATGTTGGAGTGGTCTGAGCTTCTGATGGGTTCTGGTAAGGCGTTCTTTCTGTCGATGCAACCAAACTTTGTTGCCCACCTGAAACTTGTGTGGTACCCCTGTGGGTGAGGAGAAGTTGTTTCTGTGTTCTGTCATGACCATATCCCTCTGTTGCTGTTGCATGGAGGAACCCTTTGTGGGGGTCATGGATGTAGCAACGATCTTCCCCTTACTTTGGGAGTGAAGCATACAGATGAATTTCCTGGTCTGTGATATGAGCTTGCTGCCTTTCTTAGCAGTGATCAAAGACGTGGCGGTAGGTGGGGCTACCTCCGGTATCCTATATAATGAATTATTCAAAGAAATAATGACAGCACTAATGACAGCACGAGGCCTTGACTCATACACAGCATGTCGCCTCCACAAGTATGGTTGGCCTAATAATACATCACAAACATCCAGAGGTGTAACATCACACAATTCCTCGTCGGTGAATGGTTTGATGCTGTAGGGAAGGCGGCACTGCTGGCGAACTTTGAGATCTCGTCCTTCATGA
>APFE031216769.1:23805-34407 GCA_000404065.3 Pinus taeda | reverse complement strand
TCATGACCGTATCCCTTTGCTGCTGCTGCTGTGTGGAGGAACCCTTTGCGGTGGTCATGGATGTAGCAACGATCTTCCGCTTACTTTGGGAGTGAACCATACAGATGAATTTCCTGGTCTGTGATATGAGCTTGCAGCCTTTCTTAGCAGTGATCAAAGATGTTTCAGTAGGTGGGGCTACCTTCGGTATCCTGTATAATGAATTATTTAAAGAATTAATAACAGCGCGAGGCCTTGACTCATACACAGCATGTCGCCTCCACAAGTATGGTTGGCCTCATAATACATCACAAACATCCAGAGGTGTAACATCACACAATACCTCATCGGTGAATGGTTTGATGCTGTAGGGAAGGCAGCACTGCTGGTGAACTTTGAGATCTCGTCCTTCATGAAGCCACCCCATACTGTATGGTTGTGAGTGTGGTGTAGTCGGTAGGCCCAACAGCTTCACGACCTCTGCTAAAATCAGGTTCTTTTGGCTGCCACTGTCAAAAATGAATTGTAGTGCCGAACCCTTCACCCACATCTGTGAGTGGAAAAGATGTTCCCCCTCCTCTAGCTCTTCGGGCTCATTCTTCTGGATTTTGGCAGTGGCAACAGTGGCGCTGGGGTCCGCATCAATGATCTGCTTCCCTTTGCCATTCCCCTTGTCAGGTTCTGGCTCAGGGTCAGAACATGTATCTGATTCGGAAGCCTTCAACTCAGCCACCAACGACTGCTTGGTCCAGCACTCACTTGTGTTATGAGTGGGACTCTTGTGGAACTCACACCACTTTCCTGTGTCCTTCTTCGGCTTTGTGGTGTTTCTTTTCTTGTGGCTTCGACGGGTTGTCTTGGGTCACCCCGCCTTGGCTTTGTCCTTTGGGCTTCGGATTTGCAGATCCAATGTCTCTCTTCTTCTATTAGAACTTTTGCTCGATTTTGACAGCGTATCGGTATGCTGTGCCGAGTGAGGAGATGTCCAAGAACTCCATCTCTTCCTGGATGTCTCAGTGTAGGCAGTCGCGGTATTTGAGCACCAAATGCCACTCAGAATCTTTGATACCCAACTGTGTGCGAAGGGTATGAAAAATGTTTGTGAACTCTGGAACATCTTGGTCTCGTCCCTGCCGTAGTGTGGTCCATTTGATGTATTTGTCCTCATAGCTTTTGACAGGGTAGTACTACTCCTTAATGGCATCCCGGAAGTCATTCCAAGTGGGTGCGGCTGAAAATAATGAGCCTGTACTTTCATCCTTCTGCTCGCAGTAGGTTTCCCACCAGTCCTTGACACGGGGGGCTGCTTTGAGAAGAGCGAAAACAATCTTTTCCCGACTTGAAAATTCATGAACAGAGTAATACCCATCTAGCAGATTTAACCATTTATCTATGGCATCTGCGTCTATTTTACCCTCGAAGATGGGGATTTCGAAATTAACTTGTACCTTAAAGGGCGTGGCGTTTCCAGAGTTGCTGCTGGAAGCTGATGCGTCACCTCTAGGTATCCGCTGAAGGATCTGCGCAAAGCTATCCATCATCGTGTTCCTTTGCCGCTCAAGTTCTTCTTCAAGCAAGATTTTGATAGGATCTCCTGCCCCCTCGTCTTTCTTCTCATCCGCCCTGGGAGGCCATCGGGATTTGCGAGGTTGTTCTTGCAAAGGTTCGACCAGGTCAAGCCCAACTCCTTATATCCTGACCTCGTCGGGGACATGCAAAGAAAAACCGAGAAAAAGCAGACCGCTCTGATACCACTGATCCGAATTTAAACAGGAACGCAATAGATTACAGAGATAACCATAAACACAGAGATGTGATAACCATAAATAAAGAGATGCAGTAGAAATAACACTTCATTTCATTAATGGAAAATACCGAAATATGCTTACAACCAGAATTGGAAATAAACCAGCAAGGACGATGGTAGCTTATCTCTGAGAAGAGATGTGCGGCTACATGTCTCTGAACTGTTCCGAATTTGTGTTACAATGAGGCTCGAAGGACTATTTATTATTGAGAAACAATGGAAAACCCTTCACATTCCAAAACTGACCCTTAGGAGATGAAACGCCAAATTGTCGACCCCGTTTTGGGTAAATTGGTACATCAATTTCCCGGGGTCGTAACTTTCGCATACGATCTCCATTTGACGCGTATGATAGCTCGTTAAAAAGATCTATCCGAGAACTACCATTGTTGGAATGGGTAACATCAGTCCATTGCATGGACCCATGTTGCCCCTGGATTCCCCAAAAAACATCGTTTAGGGCTTCAAAACGGCTCCGGAAGTTCAGGACCCGAAAAACTGCTAAAAATAATAAGTTGTGCTATAATTAAGGAAAATGAAAACGCTGAAAGAGACAATGATGGGGGTCCAGATGGCTTTGGCAGGTGGCCACCAATATCCACCTGGATCAGGAAGAAAGACATAGATAGAGAAAGGTGGAGAGGGAGAGGGAGTGACAAGGGAGTGATGGAGAGATGGTAAGGGAGAGAGAAGGGAAGGAGAGAGAGCGGGAGGAGATGAAGAGGGAGGGAGAGTGAGATAGATAGATATGGAGAGAGAGTGTGTATGCTTTTAGTGTAGATGTTGATTTTGGTTTTTCACTAGAATAGATGTATTGATTTAGTGTAGTTGTTGATTTCTAATCCTATTTGATTTCTTGCACTAGATGCATTGATTTGAGCGTAGATGTCGATTTCTAATCCTATTTAATACTTTACACTAGATGCATTGATTTTGGTGTAGATGTCGATTTTTAATCCTATTTAATACCTTACACTAGATGCATTGATTTTAGTGTAGATGTCGATTTCTACTCCTATTTGATTACTTGCATTCAATGCATTGGTCGCAATATAGGTACTGATTTCTAATTCTATTTGATCACTTTCACTAAATGCATTGATTTAAGTGTATATGTTGATTTCTCATCCTATTTAATACCTAGTTGGGTTTCACTAAATCATCTAAGAAATGATATGGAGGGACCAACTCAATTCTTTGTAAGTTTGAACATCTACGTAACACTTATAGACCTTTAGCCTAACTGTAGACTTTAAATTTGATATACTGAATACAATAAGATTTAAATTTGATATATTTGAACCTTGTAACAAATTATATCTTAATCCTATTGTAGGCATATGATTTAGTGCTCCAAATCCATATAAAGGGCCACTGTATAACAACATTAACTAGATTACATCAAAAACTTCTTTTTCTAGGTAGTGCACTTTATAACTAGGTCCAAGAACACAGCTAAGGCTACCCTTAGCAGCTAAACAACTGGAAAAATTATGATATCTTCCCAATCTAAACCTAGTATGTGTGTGAGTGTCTTCGACTTTGTCAAACATTAAATGGAGAATTTACGGTTTTCAATATTTAAGGATTAAATTTAATTCAAACAATAATAAGGAAATGCACTTTATAACTATGTCCAAGAACATAGCTAAGGGTACCCTCAACAGCCAAAGAAAAATTACAATTGTTTCCCAATCCAAACCTAGAATGTCTGTGAGTGCCTCCAACCTTGTTAGACTTTAAATGGAGACTTCATAGTTTTCAAGGTTTAAGGATTTAATTTAATTCAAACAACAATAAGGCAATGCACTTTATAACTAGGTCCAAGAACACAGCTAAGGCTACCCTCAATAATCAAACAAATTGCACTTTATAAATAGGTCCAAGAACATAGCTAAGGCTACCCTAAGCAACCAAACAACTTGAAAAATTTCCATGTCTTCCAAATCCAAACATGGGATGTTTGTGAGTGTATCCAACCTTGTCAGACTTTAAATGGAGACTTTACAGTTTTGAAGGTTCAAGGATTAAATTTAATTCAAACAACAGTAAGGTAGTGCACTTTATAACTAGGTCCAAGACATAACTAAGGCTACCCTCAAAAACCGAACAAATTGCACTTTATAACTAGGTCCAAGAACACAGCTAAGTCTATCCTCAATAGCCAAATAACTTGCAAAATTACCATGTCTTCCCACTCCAAACCCAGGATGTGTGCAAGTGTCTCCAAACTTGTCAGTATTTAAATGGAGACTTTACAGTTTTCATGATTTAAGGATTAAATTTAATTGAAACAACAATAAGGCAATGCACTTTATAACTGGGTCCAAGAACATAGCTAAGGCTACCCTTAGCAACCAAACAACTTGCAAAATTACCATGTCTTCCCAATCTGAACCTAGGATGTATGTGATGGTTATGAAAAATAATAATGACAAACATGAGGCCAAACAAATTAATTCAAACAATAGTAACTACCAGATCAAAATCTTAACTAGAAAAGGAACCAGATGTCACTTTTTAAAGTTTAAATTCCTACTAGAGCTTCCTTCATGTATGAAGAGTGTTATCTATAGGAATAACAATAATATTGGAAAACTCAAAACCATTCCCTATAGAGCTTCTATTGAGCTTCTATCAATTTTCATGAAATTAAACAATATTGACAGACATGAGGCTAATCAATTTAAGTCAAATAACAGTTTATGAATAAAACTAAACCAGATCAACATCTTAACGAGAAATATCACTTTGTTTAGTTGAAACTCCTCCTATAATGCATAAAATGTTTTATACAAAACATATATTGATATAATTGAAGACATACAACCAATTCTAGGTCAATTTCAACATATTGGTAGTAGTTTTGCAGGTACAAATATAGTTATGGTATTTTGAGTGTAAAAATAAGTTATAAAAACAACAATCACTAATAATTATGAAGACATACAACAAATTCATTATGTATATTTGATTTTTCAATGATACTGTCAAACATTCATGTGTACGAAGATCTCTTAAGTTGCTGCTAACATACATGTTGATAATTTCCTGTAATAAAGCATAAATATTTGTGCCTTGTATGAAAGCGTAATTTTCAATTATTCTTAAACAAATGCATGAAATAATTTTGCAGGTAGTTGCATCTATGGAAAGAGTTAGTGATGTTTCTTGTACAAGAAGAAATTGTAGGAGAGTGACAAGGGGTGCCTAGTTGTGATGCCCTTCATTAGATGAGGATAGGACAGGTGATGTGAATGTCAACAATGCTAAAAGCAATGTTGTTGCGGATGACCATGCAACTAAAGCTAATGTTATCACACCATCACTCACAGATCCATCATCAACCACACTCCAAGGGGAAAGTTTAAATAAAAAGACCAGTGCTATAAGAGGTTGGAAAAGATAATAAATGTTAACTGCAATTGACAACATAGAGTTTAATGGATATTAAGTTCGGGCATCTGCAAAAAAACATGGCATTCCTCCCTCATCGATACATTATTGGATAAATGGGCTCACTCATACAAAATGTAGAGGGACTCTTATAGTTATGGCTGAAGAGGAGGAGGTCAAGGTGGTTGAGTGGTGTAAATAGATGGCCCAATTGGGACATGGACTAGATTTGATACAACTCAAAACCTTAGTTGCTCAAATCTGTCAAGGGAGGCCAAACCCATTCAAAGATGGGTTTCCTGGTAAATCATGGTGGTTTGAGTTTAGAAAAAGGCATGGAGACCTTGTATTACATACCACTGATGGCCTTGACAAAGATAGAGCATTAAATTTGCACCCTGCAGTTCTATGTAAGCTTTGTGACACTCTTTCCAGCCTACATATGATAAACATTCTTCTGGTTTAGACCATATATTGAACTATAATGAAACAAGTTTACAGGCACGAAGGAATTGTGGCATGTGGGTAATTTCCAAGAGAGGGAGTCGAAACATGCCACAAGATTTTTCTGAAGAGCAGGGAGTGGATAATTATTCTATGTTGTCTCAAGGAAATTGGTGCTTCAATACCAATATTTTATGTATTCAAAGGTAAAAATCAACTGAAAAACTATCTACAAAACTGTGAAGCCGGTGCATGCATCGATGCACATCCCCATGCATGGATGAATAAAGAACTTTTTTTAAATTAGATTTGTCACTTCGTTGCATCTGTACGAGGTGGTGTCTCACCTAATAACAGACACCTATTGATATTTGATGGCCATGAAAGCCACATTGTTGAACAAACAATTTGGGCATTGGCCTGTTAACACTGCCCACTCATACCATTCAAATATTGCAATCCCTTGATGTTAGTGTGTTTATCGCTTTCAAGAACTATTTCATGTCAAATCATGCTACATGGATGAAAAAGAATCCAGGGGTTGAGGTGAAAAGGTTTGAGCTAGAAGAGCTTTCAAGTAAAGCATTTAAAAGGGCTTTGACACCATCAAATATCAAGGTTGGATTTAGGAGGATAGGAATATAGCCGCTGAATTATGAATCTTTTATGCATGATACTGGTTGTAGTCAAGCATTTCAAGTGGATGGACAAGAAGCGCATGTCCAAATAGGTGTTGAAGTGCAAGAAGAAGTAGATGAACAAGATCATGTGGTTGCAGCTGGTGGTATGATTTCCCTCTCTGAAGGACACATATATGGTGATGATGATGAACATGTATGTGAAACACAGTGTAGTCATGAACAAATTCACAGTAACATGGAGGTCGTTTTACCAACCCAAGCACATGAAACCTCTATTGTTGATATTGTTAATGACATTGTTGAACATGCAGTTGAAAATGAACATGCATTTGAAAATGATATTGTTGATATTGCACTAGGAAGAAACAATGACCAATTGACATTGCCAAGCCAAGTGACCCCACTATTATGGGTGGCAGAAACCATGATTAATTTTAACCAACACCGTGTCTCAAGAACCAATGAACAAAGCATGAAAACGCATTCACAACCAAAATAGTTGAACCATGAAATTGTTCATTTTTTTTGTGGACAGTAGATAAATTGAAGAAGAAGAAGCACATAATGAGGCAACAAGTTAAGATAACAATATAGTTCAATCAGTTGTCTTGGATACTGAAAGGGATTTACCAATCATTGAAATGCAGGTGGGAGGGGTGGACAAGTTACTTGGTTGGTTTCTAAAGCTACCAGTAGAGAGAGTGTCAATGAAAAAAAAGCAAGGAACACTCGGTGGTCTTCGTTTGGGCCGAAGGTCACAGTTACTCACCTCAGAAGACTATATAAACCTATTATATGAATCTGAAAAAAATTAATTTGAAATTTAGTAATTAAAACAGAAAAAGAAGGATCTGGCCAAGGAGAAGAAGGTAGCAAGGATTGTTGCGGGACAACGTCGAGCATATGAAAGGATTGAAAGAGAGAAATAAAGGGAAGATAAGGACCAACAAAAACAAATGGAAAGATAGGAAAATGAATCAAGAAACGCTAAACAAATTCTTGAAAAGGAATAAGGGATGACCGAAATAGTTGACAGTGATGCAAGCATAGCTGATGAAACCAAAATTATGTCAAACACGTTGGACAATATTGCAGATAATACACCATTATTCTAAGACCTCATAAACATTTAGGTGCCACACTATAAAAATGGAAGTTTTCCCACTTCTCTTATTCCTACCAGAGGAGGTGTCAATTCTATGTACGCTCGTGACACACCTGCACTTAATGCATGGGTTAGTAGCGCAAATGTGAGGTATGGGTACTCAATTCCTCCATGGTTGGAAGGTGAAAATTGGACTCAATCATATGGAAATAATCAGCCATTTTCTAATCAACACTTTTTATGTAGGCCAACCCACTTTGCTCAAGCAGGTAACTCAGGGAGTTTTGAAATTGAAGATTCTCAAGGCCATAAAGAATAGGGGTGCCATATGTTTTTTGTTGTAACCACATTATGATGTGGATTTTGGATGAATTGTCTCTTTTTATTGTCATGGAAATATTTTGGCTTACAACCTAGGTTGTTTTATTTCATATTGTTTGTGACATTGTAACAAAAATCCATTTTAGAAGGAACATCTATAGTCTATTATAGTGTTGAATTCTTACCTTAGAATGCTAATGGGATTTTCTGTTATGCCTATACGCACTAAATGATTTACACCACATTTATAATTGAGTTGTAAATATTATGAAAATTTTAAAATTGGCAACTAGGGCCAAACTCCATGTGGGTCAGTTTATTTATGACAGTTGATATTTTTATTGGATCCCTCTAGTATAGAGGTGTAGGATTGATCTAAAGATCATCGGATTCTGATAAGTATTTATGGAGATATGAATTTATTTTGATTATGGAATTCTTATCAAGCCGACCAGCAATTTGAGTAGGCTTAGAAGCCCAATAGACATGCCTATTCGTCATCTATGTTTTAGTATAAATTAGCAAGGACTTGAAGTCATTTGCACATAGACTCTTTAGGTGATCTCCTCTCGAGGTCTTGGGTTTTTGGAGAAGGAAAGATACTAAAGAGTATGATTCCCTAGCTACAGTATGATGCCCTAATTCGTTAGAAATGGAAACAATTAAGTGATGCCCTAGATGCAATTATACGTAGTCATGAAAAGGAATCGTAGTCAAGGCATTGAGCCACAGTTAGAGGAGATCTGGCCGCAGTAATGGAGCAACCCTAAACACAACAATGGCAATATATGTTCACAACAATAGAGATATATACATACTGTAATGGAGTCACCTTATCCGTAGTAAATAGAACATTCTTATGCTAATCATAAAGACCTATATATAGTTCATGAAGAGAAAATACACGTTGTTCATCATGAGGATATTCCGCTGTAAATGGAGACATATACACAGGTATATGTATACATCTATTCCAAGGGGAGGTAATCCAAATCCTTGTGGGGAGTGGTGAATGAAGCAACGTTTAGGGAAACAAGAGCTTCCATCCTTGGTTCTTGTGTTTTCAAGGAGGAAAGTTGGGGGTTTTCAAGGAATTTCAAGAAAAACAGTTGCTTGGGCAAGTCTAGGGACTAAGAAGATAGCTTAATTGTACTGAATAATTTGGATTTATATCAATTTAGTGGAAGTTCAGTACAAAATAGGGTTTCTGAGTGGGAAATGTAGTAAATAAATTTTTTTGGTTGACTAACTGGACAAATTGTTACAGTGAAAGCTTTCAGGGTGCACACAACAGTCCGCAATGGTCTGGAGTTCAGAAACTGATGGCGGTTGACGATTGGAGTTAGTTGCTAGACTAGACATACTTTGTGCGTGCATGGAAGGTAGAAGTTGCTTTCTTGGGAAAAAGGGAAAACAATGAACATTTTTGTTTTTATGCACAAAGTCAATGATTTTTGGTAGGTGAATGAAAATGACAGTTGGCGGCAACTCATTGATGGATGCTTTGTTGTTTGGTGGAGGTGGTAAACAGGAGTGGTAATGGTTTTCATCGCACTACCATTAGAAGGTTAGTGCTTTTGGTGGATGGTTGTGCAATTTCATAGATCGAGTGACACGTAGCACCGATGAAAAATCAAAACAACTCGTTTCGTGCGGTTAATGTTTGTCCCAAAGCTCTATGCGATATTGGTGAGAGTCCTTGGATGTGGGGAGGTTGATCGGATGGTAGTCGACAATGGGAAGTGGTGGGGAGTTAATGGAGGGGCTCGATGATAATTAAAAAGAATTTAATTACATCGGGGGTGATATGATTAGCTGAGAGGTTATTAATTAATCCAAGTGATTAATTAATCCCTTTTTAATACGTCGGGGGTTTGGCTCTTAATTTATCATGATTTGATTTAATTAACTCAACTGAGTTAATGTTATTATAGTTTATTTTTCAAACCATCGGGAGGGGATATTTACTTATTTTGGGATTTTAATTAATTAATACGGGAAAGGGTTATTGTTTTTGGGAGTTAAATAATAATAAAAATTAAAAATTAATATGAATATGGAAAGGAAAAAGCGCTAAGTAAATGTCTCCAAAAATTCATTTCATCATCTAACTTAGGCTAAAATGTGTTCGGGGGGTTTTTATGAGGAACCTTTATTTTTCCTAGTTAAATAATGATTTTACTTAGGAAAAGCATTTGAAGGGAATGAATGAATCATGGAGGGGTTTTAGCACTTAGGCCTTACAAGTTATTGGGCCGAGGGTTGGGTCCCTCCAAAAGTCATAGAAATGCTCTCAACCCCTTTAACTTTCAGGTTGTTGGTGCTTTTAGTACTTATGGGAAATTAGTAAAATTTAGGGAAAAATATGTGAGGAGGTTAATTAGTTTGACTTTTGTCTCTGATGTAAATGTCTTCATTGTCATCCATACATTTTCAAAGTGATGAAAGAAAAATATTTGAGCTTTTAACTTAACCATTCATCATACATAATTCTGCAACCAATCATCTACTTACCCAACTACACATTCTGCCATTTTTACTTATTTTATTAGGGTACACTTAAACGGGCAAACCCTTATCAAACTTTTATTTTTCTCTTACAATGGAAATATATCTAAGTCTAACCTTATTACATCCAAGGGCTCAAATTAAACTATTGAGCATCCTTTTATTCACTCTACCTTTCTACTTATCTGCCAAGATTAAACAGTTTGGTTAGATTTTATTCTCTATCTCTATAAACATTAAATAACCAAGATTAAACTATTTGGTTACCATGGATTGTGGCATAAGTAACAAGTTTCACACAATCTTTATTCAAAAAGTCAAATAGTAGTGGCATTTGGACTTGCACACTTTCATGGTCTTTTTTCTTTTTCTTGTGGTTCATTTTCTTTCATTTTTTTTTT
>APFE031216769.1:783-16556 GCA_000404065.3 Pinus taeda | reverse complement strand
CGCCAAAGATAACAGAATAAAAACTTTGGAGGATATAATTATTGATTTGGGGCATGACCCAAAATATCCAAAGGGTGTTAGAGCCCTTATGAAGAAAAAGGAGGATGATATAGCTGCATTGAGGAAGCAGGCAAAATTGCCTCCTACTATCCATCCTGACATAGTAGAACTTGTACAAGAAAAACAAGTGGATAATGCTATGGAGTTGCTCCTGGTGATGAACCAAAGAATACTGCAGATGGAGGCAGAATTGGAAAAAGCCATACAGGACAACCAAGGGGAATCTGCCTCCCAGCCACCACAGACCTCAACAAACCTCCAATTTGCCCCTCCAGCACAAATAACAGTAGCTCCTCCTACTGCTCTAGCACCTACCACAGCTACATCACCAACTAGAGCAACTGTAGAAGCCACAGCAGTAGCAGAATCCAGCCTGAGCATGGAAGAATTAATGAAGGCTGTCAAAGAGCTGGAGAACTAGGTCACAGAAATAAATGTTGCCAAGGAAAAGCTGGCCAAGCTGGAGGCCAGTTATGACAAGTCAAAAATTACTGTGGCAGAAAAAAAAGGGAAATAAAGGCCTTGGAGGCCAAAGTAAAAACTCTAGAAAAGGAGTTGATGCTAGGCAACACCCTAGAAGAAATAAAAAAGATTATTTGGGCCAAGATTTGCCAATCTATGCAGGACCAATGGAGGTCCATTCAAGCCATTTTTGAACAGGTGGAGCTGATAGAAATAGCTCATATAGAGATTCAGAGAGCCAGAACAGCCCTGGGAATAATGCCTGAGCAGGCCACCAAAATGATTCACTTTCTTAATAATCACACTAGGGAAGAACTGGCTGCTTTACAAATAACCAACAGGACAGGAACAATCCTCACTGCCAAAAAGGTACTAACATTGAGGAACTTCACTCAGACACTAGAGAGGAAGTGCCAGGAAATGAAGGTTGAAATAGATGAATTCAGAGCCAAAATGGCTATTTTGCAGGATAAAGGACTTCCAAGCTTAGTGACTGGTACAGGACAGCTGCTGTCATATAAGCAGTATATGACAAGGGTCAACAACTATGTTGAAAACCAGATCACAGCCTCCAGCAACTCCACAGAAGAAACAGGGCCTCCCTCTGGGCAGACCCTCTATGACAAGCTGGAAAATCTATTCTTCATAGAGCATGAGATTAATCATCTGTTTGAGGTGCCTCCTAATTTTTATAGACACACAGAGGCAGATGAGACAGTGGTTAAGATGAGAAGACATCAGTTACCCCCGGCTGATTGGTGGCAAGCAATGTTGGAAATTTTGCCTAGATAATTCCACTTTGATTTTTTGCCTTTTTTGGAGACAGGTCAGCATACAAGTCAGCATACAGGTCAGCAGATAGGTCAGCATACAGTTCAGCAGATAGGTCAGCATACAGCATACATATGACTCAGCAATCCACTCAAATATCAGGCCAAAATTAACGCAGCATTTAAAGCACTGTTATCGCCTATTTTTCACAGCCAAAAGTCAAATCTGTCTGACAAAGGAATGTCGGCTATCTCAGCATTTAAAGTTACATTTATGTGTCATTTACATTTTGTAAGAGAGTTGGTGGTGCAATTTATTGCACCATAACTCTCCACTAAGATATTTTATACCCTATTTTTGTATATATATCCCCTCAGATAATGCATTGAGGGTCAGTTGTAATAGAATTCTTCCTGAAGAGCTCTGATGTATACTGTAGACTTCTGATAATAAAATTGCTGATGGAGATTGCTGGTTTCAATTGTTGTTTAAGATGGATATGTAAAGCTCTGTGTTGTTGCAGAATTCCTGTGTCATTTTCTGAATCAATAAATTTCTCTTAACTGTGTATGTGTTTCCTGTTTATTCCATAGTTTCATGTTTTCATAATCTTGGTAAATAGAGAAGAAGAATAGTCTAGGATTTGGTCCAAACACCCTATGCTCAATCTCTATTTCTAAATATGTTCTCTGCTGGATTACCCATAGATATGAATTCTTAATTGCTCATATTTAAACTTATCCTAAACATGGTGAATACTGTTTAAGAATTCTTAACTGCTCTTAAGCATTACTTTCATGTTTTCTTCATTAGCATAGTGGAAGATTCTTAATTGCCTTTCACTTACTAATTTTCCACTTTTCACCAACAAATCTGATATATTGTTTTAACACATGCCTAACTTGCTCTGCAGCAACACTTTGTCTCCACACATCCATTTTCTAGAGCACAAATATCTCAACTCCATTGCCCAATGGAACAAACTGTCCTGTAAGTCTATATTTCAGTTGTAAAGGAAATCACCAACCCACCAAATTCAAACAAACAGTGCATCATAACTAGTCTAAAATACTCATCAAACAAAGCTAAAACTATAAAGAAAGAGCCCTCTCTGGTTATAGGTAGACTAGGACCTGTAGCTACAAGATTGGTTAGTGGTTACCTCGGCAGCCATTCCCTTGGGAGTCAAAGGGAACAACCTGAGTGATAACAGAATCAATGGTGGAAGATGGTAGGTTTAGGGTCGAGAAATTTAAAGGCCAAAACTACTAGCTATGGAAGATGCAGATGGGAGCTTATCTGTATTAGAGAGATCTGTACCAACCATTGAGCAGAAAGACAAAGAATTTGACGAGTATGATAGACACAGAATGCGATATTCTCAACATAAATGCACTTAAAACAATACGGCTATGCCTAGTGTTGGGCTATAAAAAGGGTCTCTTTCACCTCTAATTACGTCACATTAATATGTCAATCCAGGAACGTTTTGTTATTTCAAAGAGTGTCTCAATTTGAGGCTATCATTTGCCAGAGTAATGCTAGTAGCACAGTGTTTGAAAATACAAGAGTAAACGTATGCTTGTTTACAACTAACTACTTCAAGAGATTAAACCACACATTCAGAAAACTAGGCAATTTATCAGTTAAGGGTTCGGTAGCAATAACCCATCCCTTTGTAAACTGATGGAAAAGGAAACCAGAGAACAGATCGTGGATCTGGGAGTCAGACAATAGATGTCAATGCTCACTACAACCTAAGATCGTTCTTCACACCAAAATGACAAGAAATGAAATGGCAGATAAGAAATGGAACAACAATTAAGAAATACAACAACAATCCTGAAATGGAACAACAATTTAAGAAATAGAACAACAAACTTGAAATGGAAGAGCAGTTAAGAAATTGGAACGGAAACTAAGTCTAAGAGGCAGTAACACCTTAGTCTATATGATCAAATGCACTAATTGTAATCTATAGGAATCAAACGACAATCCTTCACTCTTAAGGGTGGATTGAGTAACACACCAAAATGGAACAGCATTGATTAATGATGAATTATAGAACAGTGCTTGAAAACCATATATACACATGACACACTTGAATAGTAATCTGATCTAGTTATCAACCTTAGTTAGAAAGAGTATGACTGCATTTCAAAATAGAACAACATTGTTTATAGATCCAACAATTGCAAAGAACATAACTTCCAAGATGAATTCCGTAACGTTAATGAACAAGTGCACATCACAAAGGCTCTGTAATAAAACAGCAATAGTATTCCTTAAAGACTAGCATTCTTATATCAAGACTTAAAGGAACAATGATACGATGTAGGGTCAATACAATAGTTCGGTCTTTAGAAACCTTAATAGATCAAACATAACAGAGCATGTGATGTAAACTTTACAAAACACATCATATTACCAAATAACGTCAATAAGCAAACCACGCATAAACCAAACATAATGGTACAAGAGCAAGTGTCCTCTAGGGTCGGGCCCTTAGCCTCCAGGGGTACACCGCTTGAAGTTATTCCAGACTTAGAGATGAAATAGCAACCAAGTTTGTATTAATGCATAAAGTGGAATTACAATAGATCAGTTCTTAACGAGACTCGATGATCAAAGTTTTGATCTTAAAAGGAAATTACATAAAACGTAACCAATTCTAACTCCTCTCGAGCTAACAGTGCTGCCCTTTTATAAGGGTGAAGGTGGAGATATCTAAGTGCAGAAATAGATAAAACAACGATCCCTCAAGATCAAGGATCCTGAGGGATTCGCCGAATAATTAATCCCTGGTCATTTCTTTTCTTTCCTGCACCGAGCCGATATCTCCACTTCCTTTCCAGGGCTGATTCGCTTTGATTTTCTTTGCCTTGTTTGCATACGGTCTCCTTTCAAAGGGACAATGGTTAACCTATCCTTCTCCTTTCCTTTGGAATGACAGCTTCTCGTTTTTCCTTCTTTCTGCATAAGGAAATGACAATTGTCAGTGTTTTCATCTTGCATATTAATATCACATGTTTTATTACAATTCGCTATCATTTTCCTAGTTCATGATGCAAAAGGTTTGTAAGTTCTAATGAAAAGATGCTAAAATAATTATCAAAAACATACCTTCTTTAGCACTCCACACACCAACCTGCTTACCCTTTTTCATGCCCTCATGGAAGCATTGTAGTGACGTGTAAGGCGGTGAGTGAGTAGGCTGGAGATGGAATATCATGTGAAGGCCTACAACCATGATGCATAACTAGGTATTCAAAGAAATGGCCTGTCTGACCCTCAGACATCTCATACAGGCTTGGTATCCGGGTGTAGGGTGCCAAATAATTGGACTCCGGAACCTATATCCTAACTAGGATGGTCCTGCCCTCAAAATGACTTCGCCATAGAGGTGCAAGCGGTTGGCAGCTAATTTAAAATTTTCATACTTAAATGGTTCCCTGAGCTGGATATTCGGATTAGAGATTTGATACCGAAATTTAGCCGCATCAATGGCAGGGTCTTTGATAGAGAAAAAGTATTCTAATCCCTGTCGAATGATTGCCTCATGCATGGGTCCTAATGCTTCAATTACACCTGGAGTCTTCATGAGTTTTTTATGTTTTCTCCACAACTATACTAGATCCCTAGGCTCAGCTCTTATCCACAAATCTAATCCGTTTTCTTGTCTTTGGAAAGCATTATAGGCGTTAAGCCATTTAATTTGATTAACCCCAAATGAAATAAATGCCTGTAATTGGATATCCCCAACAAAAGGGCGAGGGTTCAGCTCGGTCTCTTGGTCTAATACAAGGTTATGCAAATAAAACTCACACAGTAGTCTCTGAACTTTTACCCTGTACTTCTTACAGTAGTTTATAAAATCATCGATGGTGTTAATTTGTATGGGAGCACCTGCTTTAACAGCCTTTATTTTCAATTGCAAATATCGTTCCATTAAAAACAAGGCATAATTCTTAGAAGGGGCTCTGGTACCAAACTTAAAATGGAGACTTAAAACGGAGACTGACTTAAAACGGAGACTGCTGGTATAAACATTCAACAGGGACTTAAAACAGAGATAAAGATAAATGATAAAGCTTTTATGCATGCAGAACTCACTTTTAATTAAAGTCGCAGCTTTCCCAAACAATAGATCTGATATAGATATCATATCCTCAGGCGACCATGCGCGAGTCACACGACCTCTCTCCACGGGTCTTCTACTCTCTAGCAGCTTACAGCTCAAACCTCTTTCGGATACAGGAACTATCCTCAGACAGGCGGCCTGGTAGGCTTCGATATTAATAAAAGCAAACAGAATACACAAAGCTTATTACAACAGCGATGTCTCAGAGTTCAGTACTCACAAGTTCTCTCACTCGAATGATGATTTCAACTTCTGAAGGCCCTTTCTTAATTAGACTCCTAAAGAATCTAAACCTATCTAAGCAATGACATCACAAAGAAATTATTGAGGGTCCTGTCGGTATTTCTTTCACCGACGATGTCTACTCAATACTTTCTGGTACAAGGAATCCTTCTAGAACATGTGACCATATTATCACATTGTTAGCAAAAGATTCTACCAGGGTCCCATCAGACTCCTACAAGTCTTCTTCTGACGATCTTGGAAATGGTTCGTATTCATCAATTATTCTCTAGTGCTCGAAGTCCATCAACCGGTTGTACTCTTCGTCGATTCCTTCATTTGGGTCCTGAGAATCTGTCAGTTCATCTTTTCCTTTTGGTGGAATTATTGTTCTTCGAGACGTTGTTGATGATGATTTTCCCTTTACAATATTCGTTTTTATCTTGTGGAGGCCCGGCTGCTAAGGTGTATGCATCAATTCTTGCTTTTCCCACTTGTTCAAAAAAGGCAAAGCACTTATCTCAATATCAAGAAAGGAATCTTTAAAAGCCTTCTGGGTTGCAGGTGATCTTTGTACTGCCAACTCGATGCCATCTAATAGTTCCCATTTAAAGATTTGGAACATGTTGGTGGAGCTTTCAATAGCGTGCTAGATCCATATTCTACAGTTTTCATTTAAAACATCTCGATGCTGCCATCCAAGCTCAAAAATCATTGATGTGCATATATTTTTGGAAATCATTAAGCTAATTATGTGAATGACATTATTATTCCAATTTGAAGAAAGAACTGAAATAGTGACTAACGCCTTTTGGTTAACTGCAAATTTTAAAACTTTAGGCTGTCCTTGTAAGTCATTCATTTTGTTAAGAATTTGAAGCTTCTCAACCAATCTTAGATTTCCAAACTCATGGAACCAATCGGCATGTTGCTTGATTAGTTCTTGATTGTTTCCAGCTTCTATTTCACCAATCCTTTCGTGACTAAACACCTGAGAAAATGGATTTGGGTTTATGCTTTCTCTTAGTCTCAAACTATGAAAATCCCAAAGAAAAGCAAATGTTCTTAAGTATTGTAGTGACCTTTGGATACATTGAGACACTCTCGTAACTTGTATTTTTCTGCACACTGCTCCTTTGATTTCCCAATTTGCAAAATTTTCAAAGATCTCATATTGAGGAAATGTATCAGTGATTGCATAATTTTTGTCGACTCTTTGTAAGAAGGAGGCTTCCAGTTCTTCGAAAATATCTGGAATCTTTAAATATACTAGGAACTTTATTAATTCTTCCTTGATGGGGATTTCTTCGAGATCCAAAATATTTGCACCTGTATAAATGCTTAGTGCAAAATCAACACTTCCAATGATCTGATAATAATTTAGAATCGTGAGTGTCCAAATCATTTCTTTAGTAAACACACTAGACCATAAATCACATAAACTCCTAAAGAAGAGTTTTACTTTCATATTTGGCAAAGGGAAAACTTTTACCAAATTGTCGTCTAGGCCTAGGGAGATGCCCAAATTCTTTGATTGCCAAGCTTGGCACTTTCTTATCCACATGTTTCTTCTTAATCTCAGTCCTACCACCTTTTTAATCTCATATGCAACAAAACCTGCATGATTTTCAAGAATTCGAAATCTATCTACAAGAGTGGAAAAATTATCATCCTTTGGAGTTTTGCCTGGAATTTCAAAAACTGAATATTTACAAGTTATAAACATCTTGTTCATGTCTCTAGTTAAGGAGTTTGTCAAAAAATTAGAATTGCCTGGAATCCATTAGACTTCATGGTCGAACTGCTGAAACCAAATCTGCGAGGCTAAAATCCTACCTTTTGCAATTTGCCTTGAAATTTTTGTAGATAAGAAATATTCGAAATTTTTGGAGTCTGTTCTTATCAGAAACTTGACTGGAGTGAGATATACCTCAAAAAATTGAATCCCATTAAAAATAGCCAAAGTATCCTTTTCAACTATGAAGTGATTCTTCTGGCTTGGTGTGAATTCTCCATAAGCATATCCATGCAGTTTCTCTTCAGTGTTACCTTCACTTTCTTTTCTTCGTTATAGAATTACAGATGCCCAAAAATCTAAAGAAGCATTAGTCTGTAAAATAAGTAAACCATCACCTGGTGGTTGAAGTCTTGAAAGTTGCTGGCATTCTTCCTTTAGTTTTTTGACTGCTTCAGTCGCTTCCTATGACCATCCTTGGTTGGTGTGTCTTCGGATTGGGGCTATTTTTCTGACAAGTTTGGAATATATTTGTGAAGATAATTTAGTACTCCCAAAAATCTCTGAATTCTCTTTGTGTCCTTCAATTCATCAAGAAATTGTGTTAATTTGGTTAGCACATGGGGTTGCATCTGAATAGCACCATTAGCAACATTAATCCCCAAAAAATCAATGCTATCCTGAAATAAAGACATTTTCCTTTCTGACAGAACTATCCCATGCTGTTTTACTTCTTTAAGAAAAATCTCTAAATGCTCTAGATCAGTATGTACATCTGGAATATGAATCAATATATCATCTATGTATGTCACAATAAAATCATATTATGCAAAAACATAATCCATTCTTCTCTCGAAGAATGCAGGGGCATTTTTCAGTCCAAATGGAATAACTTTCCATTGATAAAACCCGGCTGGACAGATGAATGCAGTTTTGTGCCGGTCTTGTGGCTGGATCTGGATTTGATAATATCCTGACTTCATATCAAATTTTTTGAACACCTTACTATGCTGAATCTTCTGCATAATTGTTTCTGGCCTTGGCAATGGATAGTTAAAATTCCGAGTTATGGCATTAAGAGGTTTATAGTTTATAACCATCCTCGACTTACCTCTTACAATCTTAGAATGATTTCTTACTAGAAATGTAGAACAAGCGTAATTAGATTCGCTAGGCTCAATAAGCTGCATTTTTAGTAGCTCTTGAATCTGATTCTTTATTTCTTGCTCATCAGCTCGTGTGCAGGGAATCAACTTACCTTTTACTCCATTGTCATGTAAGGTGATAATCTCTTGCATCGGACTCTTTGTTTCCCATAATTGTTGTGGATTGTCCGAGCAACTCTTTAGAAGTCTTTGATGAATATCATGATGTTCTGTAGACCAATTGGGATCAATACATGCCAATTGTTTTGATTTGTTTTCTGCTCTGGCTTCATAAAAATTGTAGGACTTCTTGCCAATCGTCTGAATCTTTTAATGGCCTCTTGGTTCCTACTCTTTTTTGACTATTCTCATGCCTAGCTTTTGAATTTTCCTAAAACAATCTAGGTACAGAGATAGCTTTCTTTTTTAAATTAATATTCAGCTTATCGTAGTTGATTGTAACGGGTAGCACAGAGTTTAGAAATGACATTCCCAACATTAAGCTTGCTGAGGGATCATAATGCTGGATTGCTGAAATTTTTATAATACTCCCTCCAACTTTTAAAGAAACATTGTCTACATAATGTGTGAGGCTTACAGACCCTCCAATGGTTTCTGAAACCAGTATGTTTTTAATGGTTTCCACAGAGGTTTGAACAAAGATGGTCTTGCCAAGTTATTTGATCTTCCAGTATCAACAAATGCATCTACTGAAATCCACTCATTTTTAACTTGCACTTGAACTGGAATATAAATAAGACTATTGGTTTTGACAATCTTTTTCAATAATGTATTTTCTCTTTTGACCTCTGGTTGTGGCAAACTGGTTGAAGTTGTTGTTCTTTTTTCATATGGACAGAAAGAATTTAGATGACGCAAAGGTGATGCAGAGAACTTACCTTTTTCCTTTGTAACTGATATTGTACCTACTAATTCATCATCTGAATCGTCTTCTATTTCACTTGTCAATTCAGTGTCTGAACAACTCTCCTCATCACTGTAATGTTGTTCACTCAAAAAATCACTCTTTGTACAAGATGGACATAAATTCATTTTCTGTACATTTTCATTATCTTCTTCAACATCTGAAACTTCAGTAAGAATATATACATCTGAAATTTCATCTTCTGACTCTACAACTGACCACTCATCTTGAAACTCTTCAATATCTACACATGCTTTGAGTTTGCTAAATGAACTCTGGGGGCACTTCCTTGCAAAGTGTCCTTCTTTTTTACAGATGAAACAACAATTGTTGTTTCGAGGCTTTGTCCTTTCCTTCAAAAATCTAAATCTTTTGAAAGGCTTCTTTGGGTTAGATATTCTTTTGGGTTTGAACCTACCATACCTCTTGGTTTTCTTCTTTGTCTTAAGAGGTGTCCATGGTAGTACTTGTTTGCAGACATCCGAACTGGGTGTGATGTCATGTGCTTTCTTCTGCCAGCATAAATATTTTACCTTTTCTGAAACTCTAAGCAAAAGATCAACCAATAAATCTGATCTAGACTTTTCATTTGTATCTCTAGATCCTTTGTTACAAGATCTCCCAAATTGCTTGGTAGCTTTGATAAAAATTTATTTTTTGAGCAAGATCATTGGTGAGACTGGCTTTGAATAACTTAGCCATATAATCTTTGCTAAATTGATCTAAATACTTTAGATCTTTCAGTTCCATGTGGCTAAGATCAATTATAATTTGCTTTTTCTCATCTACTGGTTCTGGCACAAATTGTGTTTTCAACAATATTTCCAGTGTGGATAGTCTAGCTTCCATGACTGCTCTTCTTTCTTCATCTGATGGTCCCATCCACCAGTCATAAACAATTCCACTCATTCTATTTTTCACCTAGAATCATAATGGATAAATTGTCCAATTTTGTAGTGACCTGCATCTAGTATAATGCTCCAATCTAGATTCTGATAGATTCTCCTGGATTTGAAGAATTATCAAGATCGAGTATATAGCCACTAGTATTGGTTGCAAATAGGTCTTCTTCGATTCTAGGATATTTAGTGACATCTTTCAGAATATGAGCTTTATTCTGATTGTTTATTGACGGGAAGATGAAGGACGGGAATCTAGAGGCAGCTTGCTCTAGGGTCATAACTTCCTTCTTCGACTCAAAGGGTTTATCAACTTTGAATGATTTCGTTGATTTTGTCTCACTGGTTAATTTCCTAGTGTCTCTGGAAGTTCCTTCTCCTGCACTGGAAACAGCTGTTTCTCTCTTATATTGTTGTTCTTCTTCTTCCAAATCCAAAAAATTGGGTGTGGACATATCTACATGAAATTTTGGAATTTGTTTGGCCTTCTTTTTTTGTTTCCTTTTACTCCTCTCTTCTCTTTCTCTCTTTTCTGCCTATTGCTCACCATAAAGAAACTTAAGGTTATCATTGATCAAATCTGCTTGTCGTCCTAGATCATCTAGAACATCTTCTACATGTGAGCACCAAGTGGTTAAATAGTTTCCTACCTGATAAACTTGATCCATATCATTCTAGTTCTGAGAATTGTGTTCTAGCAATGGAGCACAATCTTCTCCCCTCACCACCCTTCAAAGGCCTGGCTTTCGGATAGATTGACATTCCTAAGTTGCTGCTATAGCTCTTCATACTTTTCTCAAGGGACCGTTTGCTCTCTAAGATTTTATGTTGCTTGCTGAGCTTGCTTCAAACCCTTCTGTAGGGTTACCATTTTCGGATCTCTTTTCCATGCGGCACTGGAGGCTGGGAGTTTTACCTGAATTTTCCTATTGCATTGTTTTGAGTTCATGAATCTTATCACTCCCGAAGGTGGTGTCTCTGTCTGAATTTTCTTATCACGGGTCAACATATCATCCATTTCTATCTTAACGTAGATATCAGTCCATTGCTATTCCTTTTCAATTGGAACCATAGTTTGTTCCTCAGCATCATTTGGAACAACAGCCTAGTTTTCGACAGGGTTTTGAACAACATGATGGACTCTGGTCCTCCGCCCCTTTGTCTTGAGGGGTTTAACTAAAGTTGTTGCATTTTTCCTTCTCGAAGTCCTTTTTACCCTTTGCCTTGCTTTTAGAATCCTAATATGCTGGTGGAGCTGAACTATTATATTCAGTAGTCTCTACTGTTCCTTTCGCAATTCCCTAATTTCCGCAATTTCCTTAGAAGGAACAACAGGTTGTTCACTGCGGCCTGGACTGTGACTAATTCCCTGATTTTCTCTCTGGGGTGTTTCTTCATTGCTCTTCTCTAGTTGTTACAGGGCAAGAACCCTAACTGGTTTTGTTATTTCTTGGGTGACCTCCTTTTCTGCCCCCTTTTCCTTCGGAATTTCTTCTGGTGTCATCTGGCTAGGAATGGATTGTTCCTGTTCAACATCTCCTGTCATATTTTCATCATGAGTAGGCAGATTCTCTTCTTTTGCCTCCTTTGCATGTGATTCTTCAGGTGCATTTTCCTCGTGAGGTTTCTGTTCGTCCCGGAGGTCTGGTGGACTGGAAGGTTGGCCATATTCACCCATATTGGCCAAAACTTTGGCAAATTCATCTTCTCCCATTGGGTCCTACAATGGGCTACCTTCTTACTGTTCCGTTTCCTCCTCCTGCTCAGATTGCTCGACTTCTTCTTCTTTTTCTCATTGCTACCTTCATTCCTTTCTCATCGCCTTCTCCTTCTAATCATGGGGGTTGCTCATCTTCTATCTCTACTGGTTGACTGTTGTTTTCTTCGGGCTTCTCCAGCCTCCCTCGTAGCCATGCTAGCCGGACTGATTTCCTTCATTTTTCTGGACGCTCAGGTGTAGTGGTGGCATGTTTACGTTCTGGGGATGGTGTGGTCAATCCTCCACTTATCATGGAAATTATCTCTTCCTAGCTACTCTGCTGCTGGGTAAGGCTATGGCTGACTATTAACTGAATCAACCCATGATGACTAACAACTGACTCTACATGTTGTTCCTTTTTTATGCTCTGTGCAACATCATGAAGTAATGAATTAAAAAATGTAGGTAAATTTACAGAGCATTTTTGCTTTAGTACAGCTAAGAGTTTAGGATGTCGTGGTCTTACCACGTCTTTTCTACCTTCACAGGTGATGTAGCTTTGAATGGTCTTCACCAATTCCACCCACGACTCTCCTAGTGCTGCTAGCAGAACCCCCTTTCCTCTAATTGTTAGGCTCTAGCCTTTGTCCTGGAAGATATCTATAATCTTCTGCAATCTCTCATTCTTTAATGTCCATACAGGTCTAGCGGCTGGTAGTCCCGAGACTTCTGCGATTATGTCATCGGTAACTGCTATGCATCTCCCCCTCACTGTGGAGTGATCCTCTTGCAAGTTCTGCAAGAATTCAATTACTCTAGTCTTGTTGGATTCCTATAAGCGATTGAGATAAGTCAACCACCCTGCTCTTGCCAGGGTTTCCTGAGCAGCAGTAGAGATTGTTAACACCTGCAATTCTCTTTGAATTGATCTTCCTCCCATGTTTATGGTTAAGATGTACACTCTCAATGGAATGGCAGTTGTTCGTGCTGTTGAAACACAAAGGGGATGACAGGCGCAAGACTTTCTCAAAATCTAATGCTGTAGAGTATACAATAGAAATAGCTTATGAACAACAAGTCATGCAAAAAAATAAAAAAATAGTATACCGTTGAGCCGTGCTATACCCCAATACACAGCTTCCCAAATAGTGATCTGACATGTAATCCAGGGAATGATGAAGTTAATCTCTCCCCCCGCAAGGTGATAGGCCATCCCGGCCATCAAATAAAGGAGCGACGCCCATTCTGAAATAGAGTCCTTAAGGAACAGTGTATGGCAATATGCCATGTTTACAAAAGTAGCAAATTACCGAAATCGAGGCGTAGAGTTGGGTCACTTAATACGTAAGAGACTGTGGTGATATTATGCGAGGCTCGAGATAGGACATCTGCCACGGATACAGAGTCTCATGTGGTCATTGTCAATTGTTTTGTCATGATTGGTGATAATAGATGTACATGCATTGTATGGTTTAGGAAATAATATATGATTTATTACCAAGGCATAAGAAGTAGAAGGGTGCTAATAACTACCTATTGGTGTAAAAAATGTGACTTCAATACCATTAACAGTGCTCTTCTGCTGACAGGTGTCCATAACCTTGGCAGAGTTGTTTATTTCACCCATGGAACCATGATCGTTTGTGTATGCTTAGGAAATGTCGTGTGATGTCAAAATGTAGGCCATTATGCTGGCTTCGTGACCAGTTAGCCATAATGCCATTCACGAGGAAGGAGCGAAAGGTGGGCAGGCTGGCTCATGATGAGACCTCCTGTTCCAAGGGTTCTTTATTTGATATACCTTTTGGACCATATCCCTGGTGTGGTGGCCATAGTGCGAATGCCAGTTCGCTTTCGTCTTCATGATCATGGTAGGCTGGGTCTTGATGAGACCCCCTATCCTGCATTTGACAACTTATAAGTCATTAAGACATCATTGTTTGCTCTCTTTTCTTTCTTTTTCATAAATTACTTTCCCTATTTATACAGAAAGGGTGGTTCAACACTCCTTAAGAGTAGGAATGGTGGAAGAAGTATTAACATCTCAATAGGAATATATAAACCCTTTACTCTTATTCCTGAATAATAATCAGAGAGGATTAAAAGGGACCAACATGATAAAGATAACCAATTAGAGCAGAATCAGTAGAACAATGACAACAAAAGATAATGAATAAGCGTGTCCTTCCTTTTGTCCTCTTACCAATTAAGAGCAATTTCTTATAAAGATAGCGATCTTATGATTCACTGATTTCAGTAGGTTGTGATTTTGTATCCATTGCATAAGTGCATAGCTGTATTCTAAAAGACTTGAAAGAACAGGAACAATAAGCATCCTTAATTTAGAACAGCAAGGGGAACGAGTTGTTTCAAAAAGGTAGAGAAAAAGAATGCAAGTGGTGTTCCTTTTGGAGAAAGGAACAACAAAAGACCACAGATGCTATTCCTTTGGAAAAGGAACGACAGAAAATGCAAATGTCGTTCCTTTGAAAAAGGAACAGCAAAACACACAAATGTCGTTCCTTTTGGAAAAGGAACAACAAAAATCAAAAACGTTGTTCTTTTGGAAAAGGAACAACAAAACACACCAATGTTGTTCCTTTGGAAAAAGAACAGCAAAACACACAAATGTCGTTCCTTTGGAAAAGGAACAACAAAAATAAAAAACGTTGTTCCTTTGGAAAATGAACAGCAAAACACACAAATTCCGTTACTTTGGAAAAGGAAGTGAAGAAATCGAAAATGTTGTTCCTTTTGAAAAGGAACAACAAAAGACACAAATGCCATTCCTTTGGAAAAGGAACAACAGAAATAAAAAATGTTGTTCCTTTTGAAAAGAAATAGCAGAACATAGAAATGTCATTCCTTTGGAAAATGAATAGCAGAAATCGAAAATGTGTTGGCATTATGGTTCTGGTATGATTATATGTTTCAGATGTTGTACTTGATGGAAACACCCATGGCATGGCTCTCATTTTTGATGAAAATAAAGAAGTACACAGGAAAACAATTCAGGAGGTGCGTACCCGTAGGTATACCATGCAGGGACCGTGTCCAAATACGCGGGTTACCCATTCATGGGGTGCGTACCCCAGTGCACACTCTTCAAAGCAGTAAAGCACCCACACGTGGAGTTTCTCATGGTATTTAGCTGATGGTATTGTGTTATCATGGTCTTGGCCCATGGTATTGTTTATTTTATTATTATTATTGAGCCCCATGATCCTTGATTTAAGGAAGAGCTTGCCTATATAAAGCTAAGGAGATCATTTGGCTTGGGCATCCTTGGAGTATTGAACATCTTAAGATCTGATCTATTGGGTTCTCAGTTTAAAAAGCTTGATCTATAAAAGAGAAGTTGAAAGCGAATCTGTGAAGGGTGATCTCTCGAGCGCAAGATCAGATCTGAGCATCTGACTGTATTTCGGCCCTAATCAGGGGTACGCAGGGGTGACAAAGGCGCAGTACGTGGGTACGCAGAGGCGACGAAGGCGCAGTGCATGGGTACGCAGAGGCGACGAAGGCGCAGTGCGTGGGTACGCAGAGGCGACGAAGGCACAGTGCGTGGATGCGCAGAGCAGCAGTGATTCAGGTGCGTACGCATAGTAAAAGTACGCAGCGCGATAGACTTTCTGGGTGCGTACCGCTGTGGCAGTATGTGGCGCGATAGTGCATCTGAGTGCGTACTGTACGCAGCGCAGTAGAAGAAGCAGT
>APFE031216764.1:0-21935 GCA_000404065.3 Pinus taeda | reverse complement strand
CTTTCCAGTACAACAAGTCATTAGAGAAATCGAGTAAATGAGCTTACCAATCATGGACTGCAGGTGGGGACTTCATAATGGCCTGCCCTTCCATAGTGGTTTTCGGGAT
Organism: Pinus taeda; assembly: GCA_000404065.3. Taxonomy (NCBI): domain Eukaryota; kingdom Viridiplantae; phylum Streptophyta; class Pinopsida; order Pinales; family Pinaceae; genus Pinus; species Pinus taeda. The sequence continues at coordinate 21,826 of APFE031216764.1, read as the reverse complement.
GTGCCAATGTCTCCTAAACTCCAACTGGGGTTAACCAAGAATCCTATTAGGTGGTTTCTACTTCTAAAGGGGATAATATATTGAATGTACATCCTTCAAAAGGTGGTGGCATGTGACAGATAGGTGAATGAAGTAGGGGATGAGAAGGGGCAGCCCTAGGTCACATGTTGAGGTACAAGGGCAACTAATAAGAGGGAAGCCCACACTTGGGTTTATAATGTATAGGAGGGAGCAATCATGGTACATGAGGTGCCCCGACCTTGATTTTCCACCATTTTTATGATTTTCTTTGATTAACTGCTTCGGGCTCAAGGGGTAAGAGCATAATGTATAAGACATAACAATGAATACCCCTTTTTAAGGTAGGGCAGTTCATTGCCCACCAGGTCTTGGGATAATCATGGGTTCCTATATGATGAAGGAGGTTCATAGAACCTGTAGGAACCAGGGTGATGGCCATGATGATGGGGTATAACTCATGTATTGACATTTGTGCATGTGCTAAATGTGTTTGTCCCGACCATCTTTTGCATTTTGTGGTACATTTTCTTGTTAAATGTGGCCAAATATGCTTTTATCTTTCTTTTGAGCTGCATCAACCTCCGTGCATCATTCCAGACCATGACCCAAGGTGCGGGCAAGGGGAAGGGGCAAGCTAACCCTATCTGGACCTAGTGGAGGAATGTGGACCCAGGTGGGAGAAATGATGAATGGGGTAATAATGAGTGGAAATAGGGTAATATAAGTGGATAAGGGAGTGGGACCATGCAACCAAAATCGGGGTTTCCCATGAAATACCATCCCTAGAGCCAAATGGTTAGTAAAAGGGATCCCATGGGACTAGAATGTAAGGTTAATATCCAAAAGGGGTCTAAGGGAGAAGGGCACAGACCTAACCCATTCTTTATGCTGAATCCCCCCATTTTTCCATGCCCAGAAATGTCCATGATAAGAAAACTACAATACTTAATTACCAATTGACAAGGCATACCTTTAGGTTTAGGAGGCCCACTTTCAAACATACAATCATGGCAAATGGGCGAGGGAGCACTTGGCTGGCTCAAGTGGCGGAGAAATGACACAATGAGCTAGCTGGTGGTTGGTGGCTACCGGTTGAGGACCATCTTGGAGAATTTTTTTCTCCTAGTGATATCACCCACAAAATGGTGGGTAACATCTGGCTCCAACTGGGACATGATCTCTTGAAGAATTGGGTGAAGCTACTCGAACGGGAGGTCACGAGAACTCCAACAATCTCTTGGTTACGGTAGACCTGTCACCTGCACTTATAATAGATGGGAAAACACAGGGAAGCATGCTTTCGCGGCATCTCATGATCGCACATGCTACATGTTAGGCCATAAAATCAACAGAAAATAAAATATGCAGATATGCACCTATTTATCATGAGAAATATCATATGATGTTATTTCTAATGTGGAAATTAGCATGCAATGCATCCTACTCTACCATGTTGATTTGTGTAGCTTGGGAGGTACTCCAAGCTCTAGGGTTCAAGGTTTGGGTTTGGAGGGCAAAGCACCACAAGGGTCACTTGTGGGCTTGGAACCCAAGTATTGGGTTTTGCACCCAATCGTGTTTGAGGTAATTTCAGAAGCACATTTCTACATGTGATGGCATGAGACGGTAGAGGGCGGAAAGGAGAATCCAACGCTTCGAGAATTGTCGAATTCCGAGTTGTAGAATTGAAGTTGACAATTAATTATTGGTTTTCAAGTCATGTAGGCTTGATGTAAATTAATCCAATAGATGTGTCTCTTCATCTATTCATTGGAGCCCCTCTTTAGGCTATAAAAAGAGGGTGATGGCATGTTGTTTTAATCATTCAAGTGTGCAATAATCCTCCTAGACAGTACTCGGTGGAGAGAGGAAGCCTAGCTATAGCAAAGGGTCTTGAACAATGTGGTAGAGGTCTGCTACAGGAGGCCGAGGAGCTGAGGAGTACGGATTTGTTTGGGTGATCATCTTAGGGCTAAGGCAAGATCCGAGGAGCTGTTCAAGGGCTGAGAGTGCAGGGAAGATAGCCCGAGCAGTAAAGGGACATTACGCTGCTGTCTGTGTGACTGTTTGGGCACATTTGTGGAGATCGTTTACTACAACAAGCTATTGTGCTAGGCCGTAGGCCATAACACACAGCTGGAGGCTGCGTTAAGGGCTGTCAAGGGTGGACAACACCTTTTGGAGGCATCGTAGGTGTAGAGGAGGGTCTCCAAGGTGGATCGCAACCCTCGAAGGGCTTGTTCGCTGACTATAGGATGAAACAAGGGCTGCAGTACATGCCCTAACCAGGAGTGCAGCGAACAATAGTGCAAACAGTGTTGCAACAATGTTTTGTGGAGGATTGTTGGGTCAAAGGAGTTGACCAGGTCGGATCAGTTTGATAGTGTAGCCTGTGGAAGCCAATTTGGAGGCAAGATTGGGTGATCCCGTGTCTTCATCGGTTTAGATTCTGCATTGGTTGGCTTGAGTGCCATTGATTTGATTGGAGGGCAGTGTGTTGGCTACTCAAAATAGCCCTAGAGCAACATACAAGAAGGACGTTGTTTGGTGCATGATTGGGTGAAGTTTGCAGCCTAATGAGTAGCTCTTTGATGGACGAAAGAGGCTACTAGAACGCAGATTAGAGCTCGGGAAATAGGCCTACCCAAAGAGCAGATTTATGAGCCCGTGTACATGCAACAGAAGTGACATGCAACATTTTTAGGTGGCAACCCTCCTGGAGTCTCGATGTGTAGTGGCCTTGATGGACTAAGGCACTACTAGTGAGAAGTACGAAAGCGAAGGACCGACATGACAAGATATGACATAGAAGCTGCAACAAAGTTTGTCATTGTATCTTGTATACCATAGCCTGTTGTATTATTAAGATTGGTTTGATATAGCGAAGATTGGTGATTGTACAATTTTGTTAAAAGATGTATATATTTGTGCATATTTGATTTATTGCTTTATATTTCCATTGTGCAAAGTAGTTTATGGTTGAGATTCTTGGTTTGGTAGTGTCAGTGATTTTAAGACTCTAACCTAGACCCAAGGTCTTGGAAATTCAACACGGTATCAAAGTGTGTCTGAGCTACTTTGGAAGTAAGTAAATCAGAGTTGTGTGCAGTGAATAGTGTTTTAAGATTCGGCCGGCTCAGAACCGATTCGGCGTAGTTGGTCCGAGTCAAGGCCTTATCGGGTCGACTCGGCTAGTGAATCGGTTCGGCCGGCAGGGTTATTATCGAGCCGGTCGAGTTGTCTAACAACTTGGCCGACTCGGTAATAACCCGGCCTGCTCGACCAAGTCCGAGCCTACTTAGCCGGGTTGGATGATAGTGGCCCGTGAATTAAAAAACATTGATTTGTTTTAAATTTTTTTTTCTTTTGGGGGACTCCAAGGTTTTCACGATGATACTTTAATGGTTTTTTATCCCTAAATAAGTTTATCTCGCTTGATCTTGAGAGGTTTGTTTAGGTGGTATCACATATGTAGCAGAGATTCTTTAAGGGATAGCTTTCATTCTTCTTCAAAACCTTCCAATAGGTTCTTTGCCCCCTTCTTAAAGCAAACCTAACTTTGTGGCCCCAACCTTGGCCCTCTAAAGATGAGTATCGAGCCTTGAGTTGATTCCACGTGATGCTACACCCCTTGATGAGCCTCCAAATGCTAAAACACTATACTTAAAAGCTTGGACATTGGACTATTTGATGATATGCCCAAATGGACTGAAGATGCCCCCTGGCTGGCCTTGACCCTATTTTGGTGAATGGTGCCTTCTTCCAGAGCACATATGAGGATGGTTATCATTGAGATGACTTAGGAGGGCTAGCACATCCCTCTTTGATGCCAATGCATACCCTTAGGGGTGCCATGTCACTCACATGCTTGAAAAGGGTGGCATAGGGTCTCTCCTAGATGACATCATGGTGGAGGACGCACCTTTTGAAGATGTACATATGCACTTTAGGACTTTCTTGGAGTGAGGAACACTCTTGGACCCTTGTATTAGTTCCTTGATGACTTACAATCTATTTTGGAGGATAACGCCATTTCTAGCCTCCTTGGTTATGTGTTTTTGTTTTGATCTCTATATCATCATCATGTATGTATTGGATAGTGCACTGGGTGCCATTTTGATATAATGGATATATTCATGAACCTACATTGATCATATGTTGTCTTCTATCTATATTCTTATGCTGTGTTTGGAAACATGAATGAAAATATTTAAAATTATGTTTTTTTTATAAAAAAATAATATTTAATGTATTTTTTACAACAACCGAGTCATTGAAATTGAGCCGATCGAGTCGATACCGAGTCGGAGTTTTAAAACATTGGCAGTGAAGTACAATGTCAGAGGGAGTTGTTCACATTGTAAGTGAAGGGCTCACTACAATGTTGAAGTTGCAGGTAGGTCTTCGGTATGAGGACAGGTTGTGGGGGTTGTCCAACTATATTCCTTGGAAGTAAAGGATCAAGTTGGTCTTACAGGTCAACAGGCTCTGGGAGTTCGCCGAGAAAGAGATCAAGAAGTCAACCGACACTAAGGAGCTGGAAATATATGAAGATTTGGATGCGAGGGTGAGATTGATCATCCTAGATGGTGTGAAGGATGCCTTAATACCTCATTTGTCAGGGAAGAACAATGCACATGAGATGTGGATGGCTCTTTAGAATAAGAACGAGAACCAGGTACTAGTATTAGAGGATAAGTTGAAGTCCACCAAGATGATAAAGGGTGAAAGCGTGACCTTGTATTTGACGAGATTGTCTCAGGTCAAAGATGAGCTTGTTGCCATTGGTGTGTCTACCGTAGATTGAGATATGGTAAGGATTGCCTTGAATGGGTCAACCGAGGATTGGAAGCCCTTCATCGAAGGGATCGTTGCTAGGGAGAAGCTGCCACACTGGGATTGGCTGTGGGATGACTTCATTCAGGAAGAATTGCGAGATGAGGATCTTCAGTTGAAGAAGAGGGCTTTAGATGATGACATGGAAATTGCAACGGGAATGAAGGATAAGCAAAAGAAGGAATTGAGTAAAGTCAAGTGTTTCAATTGTGGCGAGATGGGTCATTATTCATCGAGATGTCCGATGAAGAAGAAGGGAGATGATGAGAAGAGGAAAGGAAAGCAGGCCGTCGGTGTTGCCACTTCAACTGAGATAGATGTTTTGTCCAGGACATTGGAAGAGGAGGACTTTGGTATGATTTCTCATTCCTCGTAGGGTACTGTCAATGAGGATTGATGGTACGTGGACATTAGTGTGGTGAAGCATATGACAGGGTCACAGGAGGTTTTTGAGACTCTAACTGAATGGGACTCAAAGTTGCACATGGTGTTGGGCGACAAGAGTCAGTTGGAGATTCGAGGATCGGGAGTTGTGCCATTCAAGATGGAGACATGATGTGTGATGCGGGTCCAGGATGTACTGTTTATACCAGGACTCAGATATGGCGTGATTTCTGTCTTGATGATCGAGAGGAAGGGGTTTAAAGTCTTGTTCCCGGATGGGAAGGCAAGACTCTGGCCCAGAGCTAAGTTGCAGGAAACGCAGGTACAGAGGGCGTTTCTGCCCGGAAACGAAACGGAAACGCGTTTCGGCGTACCGTACGGCCTGGAAACGCGTTTCCGGCTGTACGGGCACGTTTCCCGAAATGGAAACGTGCCTGTACGGCCGGAACGCGTTTCCAGGCCATACGGGCCCCGTTCCCCAAAAAATGACTTGTTTTAAATATTTTTTTTTTTTTTTTTCTAATTAGTTTTTAAATTTTTTTAGGGTTTCTAAGTTGTTCTAGAAACCATTTCTAAAGTTATAAAAGAGCAGTGTATCTCATTCTCTCATCACACTATTTAGCAAGGAGTTCCTCTTGGAGATTGGTAGTTGTTTCAGTAGCTGGTGTTTTGAGCTGTGAGCAAAGTAGATTTCAGCAGCGGGAGAAAGAGATTTCAGCAGCAAGAGAAGGAGATTTCAGCAGGAGATTTCTGTAGCAGCAGATTTGGCTCAGCTACAGCCATATTTCTCTTCTCTTTTCTGGCATTTCCGGGTAGTTTCAACCACAGAAAATTAATTTTGATGAGGATTGTTATGATGAGGATTAGTCTTTTGTGACTTGTCTCTATAGTTCTTGCAGCCTTATAGTCTTTATTGTACTTGCAGCCTCATATACTAATATAAATAAAGGCTGATTTTGGATTTTCCAGTTCCTATATTTTTATTTTCATTATGTGATGACTCATGAGTAAATGTGATGTAAATTTAATCTTAATGTTAAAATGTTTAAGTAAATGTATCATTAATGCTTTATGATTGCACATATATTATATTAATAATTTTTAAATGTTTTATTATATATATATATATATATATATTATTATATATTCGCGTTTCCCCGTTTCCAAAATTTGGGGAGGTCGCGTTTCGTTTCGCTTCCGCGTTTCCCCGTTTCGTGCAACTTAGGCCCAAAGGCTCTAAGTCTAATGCGATTGTACTCGGAGTTAGAGAGCATGGTCTCTACAGGTTGACGGGCAAGCCTGTGGATCATGGAAAGAAGCAGGTGCGGGTTCTAGAGAAGCAGGAGCAGGTGCAGGTACAGGTTCCCGAAAAGAAGGCACACCTTCCCAAGAAGGTCCAGGTTCTAAAGACTCAGAGGGAGTCAAGTTCGAGAGGGAGCTTGTAGATTCAGAGGTTGACTCTGTAGTCTAAGAAGAGCGCATGTTCAGTGGGGAGAAAGGGTTTTCCTACAATTGCAAAGAAGGAATGATGGAGAGAGTGGAAGACGTTATAGGATAAGAAGAAGAAGCAGGGTGCTTCTAGCAGTGACATCTACACTTTCGAGAAGGGCGTAGTTCACCGCATAGGGATTGTTGCGATTGTGAGCGCCAAGAGTTGGGCAAGTGTTGCGAGCAGTGATGATGATGACGAAGTACTTCCTAGTCTTCGAAGTACCTCCCTCGCTAAGAGGGAGTGTTGATTTATGTAGCTTGGGAGGTACTCCAAGCCCTAGGGTTTAGGGTTTGGAGGGCAAAGCACCAAAAGAGTCACTTGTGGGCTTGGAACCCAAGTATGGGGTTTTGCACCCAATCGTGTTTGGGGAAATTCTGGAAGCAAATTTCTACATGTGATGGGATGAGACGGTAGAGGGCGGAAAGGAGAATCCAACACTTCGAGAATCGTCGAATTCTGAGTTGTAGAAGTGGAGAAATGAAATTTTGAAGTTGACAATTAATTATTGGTTTTCAAGTCATGTAGGCTTGATGTAAATTAGTCCAATAGATGTGTCTCTTCATCTATTTGTTTGAGCCCCTCTTTAGGTTATAAAAAGAGGGTGATGACATGTTGTTTTAATCATCCAAGTGTGCAACAATCCTCCTAAACAAAACTCGGTGGAGAGAGGAAGCCTAGCCGCAACAAAGGGTCTTGAACAATGTGGGAGAGGTCTGCTACAGGAGGTCGAGGAGCTGCGGAGTACGGATTTGTTTGGGTGACTGTCTTAGGGTTAAGACAAGATCCGAGGAGCTATTCAAGGGCCGAGAGTGCAGGGCAGATAGGCTAAGGAGTAAAGGAACATTACACTGCTGTCTAGGTGACTGTTTGGGCACATTTGTGGAGGCCATTTACTACAACAAGATGTTGTGCTAGGCCGCATGCCATAGCACACAACTGGAGGCTGTGTTAAGGGTGGAGAACACCTTTAAGAGGCAATGTGGGTGTAGAGGAGGGTCTCCAAGGTGGACCGCAACCCTTGAAGGGCTTGTTTTCTAACTATATGATGAAACTAGGGTTGCAGTACGTGCCCTAACCTGGAGTGCAGCGAACAATAGTTCAAATAGTGTTGCAACAATGTTTTGTGGAGGATTGTTGGGTCAAAGGAGTTGACCAGGTCGGATTAGTTTGATAGTGCAGCCTGTGGGAGCCCATTTGGAGGCGAGATTAGGTGATTGCGTGTCTTCATCGTTGCAGATTCCAGAGTGGTTGGCTTGGGCGCCATTGATCTGATTGGAGGGTAGTGTGTTGGCTACCCAAAGTAGCCCTAGAGCAGCATACAAGAAGGACGTTGTTTGGTGCGTGATTGGGTGAAGTTTGCAGTGTAATGAATAGCTCTTTGATGGACGAAAGAGGCTACTAAAAGGCAGATTAGAGCTCAAGAATTAGGCCTACCTAGAGAGCAGATTTATGAGCTTGTGTACATGCAACAGAAGTGACATGCAACATTGTTAGTTGGCAGCCCTCCTAGAGTTTCGATGTGTAGTGGCCTTGATGGACTAAGGCACTACTAGTGAGCAGTACGGAAGCGAAGGATTGATAGGACAAGATACAACATAGAAGCTGTAGCAGAGTTTGTCATTGTATCTTGTATACCATAGACTATTGTATTATTAAGTTTGGTTTAATATAATGAAGATTGTTGATTGTACAATATTGTACAATTTTGTTAAAAGATGTGTATATTTGTGCATATGTGATTTACTACTTTATATTTCTGCTGTGAAAAGTAGTTTATGGTTGAGATTCTTGGTTTGGTAGCGTGAATGATTTTAAGACTCTAACCTAGACCCAAGGTTGTGGAAATTCTACATACCATGCATATGATACAATGTCAAGTCTCAAGGAAGGAGGTGATACGAATTTATTTGACCGGTTTAAGCCAAAGTTCGTTGTTAAGTTTGACAATGTAGTAATAGTCATCTCCAACCCTTCCATGAATCTTGACAGATATGGGATCTTTATCAACCAAGACTAAATCCCCAACTTTATATTCTTTCTTAGGCTTCCACTTTTTGCTTGTTTGAGAGATTGGCTACTTGAGGATTCAGACTTCCTGAGTAGGGAGAATAGGGGAACGTTTCTCGATCTCACATGTCTCATAGTATGGTCCAGGCTTGATCACATAAGGTAAGTAAGTAGGTTCCCTATAAAGGATAAAAGGGGTACCATCGGATTGCAAGATGGTTGCGTATGATAGGTCCATTTGAACATGCCCCCTAATGGTAGCTTCCCATTTCCTAGATAATAACATCCCCACACGTCCGAAATATCAATAACAATAACATCCATGAGGAGGGATATATTGGGATTCCTAGCTAAAGAAACCTTAAGGTCTTTGATGATACTTTCCACTTCCACAGGTTTGGAATTAAAACCACACACCTTCTTTTACGGTTGAGTGATGCTGAGACCCAATTGCTTTATAACAATCAAAGGCATGATATTTGCAGAAGCCCTCGAGTCTAACATACAATTGTGTAAGAAGAGGTCATTGATAGCCAAAGTAAGCAAAAAAGGTTCGTGCTCAGGGTTTCGGTCAGGAATATGAATGTTTTGCAATTCTTCAGGTAGTTCTTCTTCTTGAATCCCTAGGGACTTCTTAAGTTGTTGATGTTGCTCAGGAAGCTTAGCAATGTCCTTTAGAGGAACATGTATAGACATATTTCCTACAACAACCCCTATGTCGATGTCAATTTTAATCTCTTTCCCCTTTTCCTTCTTCTTGATGTATTCTTTCCGTGGAGGATCCTTTTTTGGATTGGCTTTTGTTGGGGGATCCTTCTTGGGAGGAATTTTGGGGATGGATTCTATGAGAGGAGCTTGCTTAGGTGATGGATCTTCCTTAGGTGTTTCTTTAGGAGGTGAGGGGTCTTTGCCCTTTTCCTTTTGGGAATATTGGACCCCTTTGGATCTTCCCTGGCTATTAGAGTTAAGAATGGATTTTTCATTTTCTTCTTTAGGGGTGACCTCACTAATGGGCGGATGTGTGTATGACCCCCCAACAAAATGTTGAATATGTCAGATTTCATAAGATTGGCTTGCTCATCAATTTGTTCATCCTCACTTTCCTCATCCTCAGATGAAGAGTCTGGCTCAACGACATTAGTTGGAGCCAAAGTGTTTGGGATTTGAGAAGATTTTGGCCTATCGTCTTCACTTTTCTTTTTGGAAAAGGCTTTCCTTTAGGGATATAACTTGATTTTTGGGCCCTTTCTAAGGCGGTGATTTTGTTCATGATAACCCTGTCACGTGCATTGGCTTCTTCAGTGAACTTTTCCATCCTTCTGAGAATGGCAAGGAGAGTTTCCTCATGTTGTTCTTTGGACTTCTCCTTCTTGATTTCAACTTTAGCTATAGGTTGGTCATTGATATCAACCTTTGAGATTCGTATGTTTTCTTCAACTTCCATTGCCATTTCTTTAGCCTCGGCCAAAGTGGAAGGTTTCTTATCCCTCAACACATAGGTGAGGTGGCCACTCACTACCTTTATGAATTTATCAAGGATGTTGGCTTCAAATGATTAGGTATATCTTTGACTACCCTATCAAACTTTTGAATGAACTCTCGCACATCTTCCCTTCCCTCGATTATTTGGTAGAATTTTTCAATGTTGAAGGTCCCTTGGGCATTGCATGACCACCTTTTCATGAATAGGTCTTCAAATTCATCGAAGTCTTTTATGCATGCAGGGGGAAGGCTAAGGTACCAATCTCTTGCTTGTCCCTCAAGTGAAGGCAAAAAGCATCATGAGCCTATCTTCATCAAATATCATTCTAGGGGACATTTGCCAGTAAAATTCTTCAATAAAACCATGGGCAATCCAAGTAGCATCACCCTTGAATTTGGGTAACCATCGGTTATATTTTTCAGGTAGTGGCTTGGGATCATTACTCAACTTCAAAGGGGCAAAGACACTAACCAAGTGTCTTTCACTCTTGGTCATCTTGGGTTGATCCTTTTCAGAGTCAGTGCTTGAACTAGATGGCATCTTTTGTGATGGATCATTGACCTTGTCAAATTCAGGTAGAACAGTTCCAACAGGCGATGGAGTTCTCTCTCCCCTTTTTGCAGCAGCCCTAGTTAAAGGAGCAATGTTGTTGCCTTAAAGTAAATTAGGGGATTGGACAATGAATGGAGTTGCCAGAGGAATATTTTATAAATGTTGTCAATGAATCAATTCCTCAATGATTCACTAGGGAGGTAGACCTACTTCCTCCTCTGCAACGACGCGAAAATGTTACCGCTCAAACTAGCAGGGGACCTAAAGGGGATCCCTAAAGGCAAAAGCTAGACCAAGGGCAACAGATGGAGACTTAGCCCATTGTCACCTCAGCTAAGGCTCCCTTCTATTTATGGAATTTCACCAATGGGAGGAGACTCGGTATATTATGGAGTCACCGATGAAGGATAAATCAATGAAAGGATGTGGAGTGACCCAAATAATTTGCTTGCTTTCTAAGCAAGGTACAATGTCTTCTAGGGAGAGGAAGGGAGGATTTGAGGGTTAGGTTTATGGGATATGACTTGTGAAGGAGTTTCCCAATCCCTAAAATCCTTATTGAAATTGGTATCTCGATGGTTGTTGAAAAATTGACTTTCAAAGGAATAGGACCACACAGGACCAAGTGGACCTAGTCTAGGGTAGGAGGAAAGAGTATGGAAACCAATGATGTTCTTACCCTAGACAAGGTGGGGGAAATGATCAAAGAAAGAATTTTCACTTAAAGGTGTTGAAATTGATCCTATGAGGCACTAGCCTTGGGGATGCTAGGGCAAAATTTGATCTCAAAGCTATGGCTTGGATTTTCTCACAACTACACTGTCAGAATGGCCTCAAATTTGGAGGAGGTCTTGAGGAGACACCAGCACAAGAGAGGCTAGAAGATCAAACTTTTTGGAAGGATAGCTTGCCAGGAAAATGATGCCCTAGGTGACCCAATTTGGCTAGACCTAAGAGAAGGTGAAAAATGTATGATTTTAGGTGACCACCTCTTGGTAGATCAGTGCCTTAGTCTTGGGAGAATGGAGTCTATGATGAATATGAGTGAGGACCTTTGGTTCTTGGTCAAGGAGGCTTCAAGACTACTTCGCTAGCCTTCTAGGTCAAAGGGAAGAAATCTTGCAGCTATTATACTTCGATGTGCTAAGGAGATGGCTTATCAAGGTCAATTCGGTAATGGAATTACCCCTAAGAGATTTCATTCACATTACATGGCCCATACATTTGGAGATGCTATAATAGAGACAAAATTCCACAATTTAAAGCAGTAAATGCATGCAACAATTAGCCCTAAAAATAGCGAAAATCCTAGTCCAATGCATATGACAAAGTAAAACAAGAATAACATTAAAAGAATGTACTTACATGTAACATAATATATCCAACTATCCACAATTGACAAGAGAGAAGCTCCAAGATAAGATAGACCAATATCCACACATCAAAATTCATCCATAAAGCTCCAATTCATCCTCTAGAAAAAGTGCGAAATTATCAAGAGAGAGAAAAGATCCAATCCAAAGTGATGATGAACAGATGAACTCATCTCACTTGTATTTATACACTAATGAGGAGTTCGAATTAGCTTCCTTGGCCTACACAAGCCCCCAAAATAAAATAATGTTCTAATAATCCAACTCTTGGCGACAAGCCCACCAAACTAGCTCATAAATGAAAGAATAAGCCTCTCAAGAGGTCAAATAATAATTTATGCATGTCGTAGTCCCCTCTAAGAGGCCTAATGAGGTCCATGGGTGCCATAATGAAGAGTGTGATCCTCAAAATCAGTGGACAAGGGGTTGGCCCCTTGTAATAACTTGTAGTGCTCCAAATGACATGTGGGGGCACACAAGTGTTCTTATGGGTCTCCAAACAAATCAAAGATGCTTATAGATCGCCTACAAGGGCTAAGATGATGGTGTAGGTGATGCCACATTATCATGCAAATCCTGGATCATCTGCCAAGTGTATGGTGCAAATGTGGGGCCAGCTAGGCATGATGGATTAGGTGCATCTTCCTCGTCCAATAAGTGAACCACAAGCAATCTCTGAATGGAAGTGGGGATCCATGGAGTGTTGTCTACTGCTGTGGAGGTCCATGGCTCTCAAAGCACACTCTACATGTACCAATGTAGCCCTCTGGAGGATTATGACCCCGTATAGGGAGTCCAAACCCAAGATGGAGACCATCTGCAATTCTGCATAAGATCCAATCCATCCCCTAGCCTTCCAGTACAACAAGTTGTTAGAGAAATCGAGTAAATGAGCTTACCAATCATGGACCATAGGTGGGGACTTCCTAATGGCCTGCCCTTCCATAATGGGTTTTAGGATGTGCCAATGTCTCCTAAACTCCAACTAGGGTTAACCAAGAATCCTATTAGGTGGTTTCTACTTCTAAAGGGGATAATATATTCAAGTTACATCCTTCAAAAGTTGGTGTCATGTGACAGATAGGTGAATGAAGTAGGGGATGAGAAGGGGCAACCTTGGGTCACATGCTGGGGTACAAGGGTAGCTAATAAGAGGGAAGCCCACACTTGGGTTTATAATGTATAGGAGGGAGCAGTAGTGGTTAATGAGGTGCCCCGACCTTGGTTTTTCCACCCTTCTTTATATGGATTTTTGCTTTTTTATGATTTTTTTTTGATTAATTGCTCGGGGCTCAAGGGGTAAGAGCATAATGTATAAGATATAATAGTGAATACCCCCTTTTAAGGTAGGGCAGTTCATTGCCCCCTAGGGGTTGGGACAATCATGCGTTCCTATATGATGAAGGAGGTTCATAGAACCTGTAGGAACCAAGGTGATGTCCATGATGATGGGGTAGAGCTCATGTATTGGCTTTTGCCCACGTGCTAAATGTGTTTGTCCCGACCATCTTTTGCATTTTGTGGTACATTTTCCTGTTTAATGTGGCCAAATATGTTTTCATATTTCTTTTTAGCTGCATCAACCTCCAGACATCATTCTAGACCATGACCCAAGGTGTGGGCAAAGGGAAGGGGTAAGCTAACCCTATGTGGAACTAGTGGAGGAGTGTGGACCCAAGTGGGAGAAATGATGAATGGGGTAATAATGAGTGGAAAGAGGGTAATATAAGCAGATAAGGGAGCGAGACCATACAACCAAAATTGGGGTTTCCCATGAAATACCATCCCTATATCCGAATGGTCAGTAAAAGGGATCCCTTGGGACTAGCATGCAAGGTTAATATCCAAAAGGGGTCTAGGGGAGAAGAGCACAAATCTAACCCATTCTTTTCGCCGAATCCCTCCATTAATCCATGCCCAGAAGTGTCTATGATAAGCAAACTACAACACTCAATTACCAAATGACTAGTCATGCCTTTAGGTTTGGGAGGCCCACCTTCAAACATATGATCATGGTAGGTGGGCGAGGGAGCACATGGTTGGCTTAGGTGGCGGAGAAATGGCACAATGAGCAAGCTGGTGGCTGCCGGCTGAGGACCATCTTGGAGAAAAAAAAATTTCTCCTAGGGATATTAACCACAAAATGGTGGGTAACAGATACCATCATCATTGTTTCTCAAGGTACATACCCCACCTGGCTGTTCACAGAGTATGTCCTTCCCAATGTTTTAAAAGCCGGAACTGGTGACCAGACCGGTCCACCTAATGAACCAGGTTTCGAACCGAAACCGGGACTAGTTAGGTCCAAACGAACTGGTTTTAAAAAAATACATTAAATATTAAATTTTAATGAAAAAACTATTTTTAAGATTTAAAACCATGATTCCAAGGCAATAGATACAAAATATGCGAAGATTGCTCATTTATATACCAAGTAAAGGTGAATATATCAAAATGGCACTGAGTGCAATACATATCATCGACAAAATACATAAGCAATGAGGCTCTAAATGGCTTCTAGACTGCAAAAACAAAGCCTACAAACTATGGGGCCAGTGGCCTACTACAAGAATCAAGTCTACATATATGATAATAGTGATCAACATTATTACTTGAAACTTTTCATGAGTCATCATGATCAAACTCAGTTAGTTGAGTCTCGACTCCCAAACTTTGCAATCACAAACTTCTCTATTGGTTCAGCGACTTGAGTCTCAAACTTTTGAAGGTATTCTACCCTAATATGCCCTATTACTTCATTTGGTGCTCCACATGGCTTTACATGGCTTCCTATCCCAACCAAGTGTTGCTTGAACCTGTTAATACCCCCTCCTTCAATGGATTTTTGGCAATATTTGCAGATCATTTTGCCATCAATCATATTACAATGAGCCCATGCAACATCTTTGGCTTTTGGAGGCATGATGACTACTAGTTAGCTTAAACTCTCTGCTATTCCACTACTTCAGCAAAAACTCAACACTTTCCAAGCTCCTAATCAAACTCACAAATACTCCAAATGAGATGTGTGAGACAAATGAGAGGGAAAAGGGCCTTTTAAAGGCTTGGAGAGGGTGTTTTTGGAGGGAAAGAACCCTTAATTTCCCTCCAAAACACCCTAAAAATTCGGAAGACAATGATGTGTGGGTCCTCCGTGGCTGTGGCAGCGAACCGGCTAGTTTAGGAGGGAACCGGCCAGTTAGGGCAAAGAAAAGGTGAAATGAGGAGGTAAACCAGGTTTTTCGCCTGTTTGACCTGGTGGGCTTGCTAACCGGCCAGTTTGACTGGTTACCAGTTCAGACCGCCGGTTTTTAAAACACTGGTCCTTCCAAGACTATTGTTAACTTGGATTCCCATTTCTCAAAGAATATCAGTCTTCTTTGACTACTCTTATCTTGGATGCCCCACCTCATCCTCAAAGAGTACCAGATGCTAGATGCTTACCCAATCTTCCATTCTTTCTTCCCAAAGTGAAGACAAGAATGATGTGTCTATCTCTCCCTTTCAACCAGGGAGGATTTTTTCCCAAAAGAAAAGTCGTAATTTTATTCATATTGAGCAAAATTACATGTTGTAGATGCTACATTAGCATATGTTGTATAAACTTGTCCTGAGGCACAGGATCTAAAAAAAACAATAAAGTATGAACTATCTATGCTTTACTACCTTTCTTTTTTTCCACTTTCCGCCAACCTCCAGTGTTGGCAGTGGATGTTACAATGGACATTTCTGCCTCTTTGGTAGTAGTTGTGGTTTCTTTGTCGAAATCTGAACTTTTCGTTGAGTGTATTCGCTTGTTGCCACCGATTTCCTTCCCTGGGATGAGTTGCTCATTTTTCTGCCGTGGGTCGGTTGTCATTGGAACTAAAGCGATGCAGTTATGGTTCTCATTATTTTGTGAGTTAAGTTGGGTGCCTTGTTCATTGAACGTTGAGATATTTCCTGGGTGTTCTACTTCTTGGAATGTGGTGTTGTTGGTATTTTCTGCATTTCCTTCCTCTTCTATATCATCTGCAGGAGAGGCTGAAAACTGCCATCCTTTAGGCTTTGGTGGTTGTCTTCTTTTCCTATATTTTTTATTTTGTGGGCAAGCACTTTGTAGATGACCAGTTTGATGACAAATGTGACATTTGAAGGCAGTGTTTTCATAATCAAGAGACTGGGACCATTGCTTTTTGTTGTGGAATAAGAGGATGCGGTTTGGTAATCCTTGACTGAGATCAACCTCCACACAGATTTTGGTGAATGTGTAGATATCCTTGGTAAGACGCTCACTGTCTACTTTTAAAAATTTCCCAAGAGCATTGCCAATGCCTACTAATACTTTGATGTGCCAAAAACGCAGAGGTAGGTTATATAGTTTTACCCACACAGGTATTTTGGAGACCACCATGGTGTTTGGATCAAATTCTGGAAACCATGATGTCAAAGGCCAGCATTACCCCAGAACCATGGTCCCTCATTCAATGCATATTCCTTGTTATTGACTGTGTAGAATTTGACAATGAAGAAACCTTTTGAGCATAGGTGTATATCACAGTTTTCTGTCCATATGGAGTAAATCCACCGACTTAGGGCTTCTGGTTTAGGCCAAAACCCGTTAAATCTGCATATCACTGCTTTTGATAAATAATCATCATGTATTTCATTTACCTTAGGTATAACAATCGATAGAGCAGGATTCTGAGTTGTCTGCTCGACGATGTAGGCACTAGGAGTCGTGGCTTGCTGTTCTGATTGCATTTGAGGCCCCATTTTCCTTTTACTGCATCTTTAAAAGAAACAGCTCCTTTGGAGCTTGTACCAGAGCAGCCATCATGGAGTCTTGTGTTGAGGTAGATAGTTGAGTCTCTGCCTATGTCATATTCTTTTATCTTGTATTCCTCTTGCAATACTTTTCCTGCATGGGTCAAGAGTTGTTTGCAAGGTGGAATGCCCATCCTTTCTTGTATCCTATGTTTGAGGGTTTTGATCTTCTCCCAGCTCCCTATTTTTAAGCATACTGTGTTTCCTTCTATGGATCTAATAAAAAGGGTAATTTGTTTACTTTCGAGCGGCTCTGCTACCGAAGCTTCAAAATCCAGTGGAGAGCTGATTGCCGCTTCCCATCGTTCATGTTCAGTCGCCAAAGCTTGTTGTGGATCTGGACCGATTTGTTTGCAGGCTCGCGGTACCCACCAGTATTCTCCATATGCATGCCAGAGGTAAGCCATATCCCGTGGCTTAATATGCCTTTCTGCCCTCAAACAATATTTTTGGCAGGCTTGCAGTTCGTGATCGGAGGCAGCTCCCTCTTCCAGCCTGTTGTGGCAGCTACGAGATTCCTCCCTTCCGCCTTTATTGTGTCCCAGATCTCTGGGGGGAATAAAAGCTCCGTCGCAAGCACTAAGTACAGAAACCCATGTCATCCCTTCGGTGAAGTTGGTAATGCAGTAGTTCGCCTCTAATGATGTCCCCAGATTTTTGGGGCTTCTGTCAGCCATATACAGATCGGAGGAGCTTGGCTTCATGGTGTTAAAATTGGCAACTAGGGCCAAACTCCATGTGGGTCGGCTTATTTATGGCAACTGATATTTTCATTGGATCCCTCTCGTCGAGAGGTGTAGGATTGATCTAAAGATCATCCGATTCCGATAAGTATTTATGGAGATATGAATTTATTTTGATTATGGAATTATTATCAAGCCGACCAACAACTTGTGTAGCAAGAAAAGCCTAATAGTCATGCCTATTCATCATCTACGTTTTAGTATAAATTGGCAAGGACTTGAATTCATTTAAGACACATTCTTGAGGTGATCTCCTCCTCTCCACGTCTTGGGTTTGAGAATATACGCTGGCCTATGATGCCCTAGTTCTAAATTATAGCTATGGAGCAGCCCTAGAAACTGTCATGGAGAAGACTAATACACAAATAGAAGAAGGCTCAGACAATCAAAGAAAAAGATCTCATAATGCAGTCCAAGAAGAAACCTACGTTGGTATGGTAAAGTTCTTATGCGGTCATGGAAGACAAGTTCTACACTATCCTAAGTATGACCTTGCCTAAATGATGCCCTAACATAGCTCTTATTTGCTGATCAAGGGAGCCTCTTCAACGCTATCATGGAACAAGGGTCTAAATATTGTCACGCCCTTGACACAGAGAAACATAAGCTCTGGAAGCCTTACATTGACCTACAAAGATGATTAACGCAGTCTCATAGCCGCAGTTAAGGGAGTCGTAGTCTCCGCAGTAGGATATTGACTGCACCGTGGTGCAGTGATGGCCTCATGAAAGGACACAACAATTGCAGCGTAGATCAAGCAACATTCAAGTTGTGGGTGATCTGAAAGAGTGGATCTGGCAGCGTAGACAAACAAGAAGCGTGTGATCTGGGCACTCATGCATAAGGACACAACAATTGTAGCGCAGATCAGGCAATGTTCAAGTTGTGGGTGATCTGAAAGAGTGGATCTGGCAGCGTAGAGAAACAGGCAGCGTGTGATCTGGGCACTCAGGACACAGTCACCATTCTACGATGGCAGAAATCCTCAGCAAACTTATGCGTAGAGACATACAATCTCATTGGGTAACACTGCACTCAGATTGAATATGATGTAGCCTTGACGTGCTACAAAGAACAGTAATCATAACAGCTATAGATATTGATCTATAAATCAACAATCTCAGTCTTGGCTTAAAGATCCCTGTAATAGCCTCGCATAATGAACTATATTGGTTAAGGTTGCTAGAATTGGCTCTACATACTATCTCTGCAGAACCATGTTGATGGAATGAGTTTCCATAATGACAGTGTATTCGGATCTGTGATTTCAATCTGAATATCAGTATTGTACACTTGCTCAGTATATTAATATGCAGTCACCATGACAGGATCATAAGCAGTAACGTTTCTGATGGTTACAGTCTCAACATAATGAGAATGATAAAGATGGACAGTCTCAGATCTCAATGATGAAAGATGTAGCATAGTGGGCAACATGATGATGAAAGTAGATGAGAGGAGCTCAGTCATCAAGGTCCAACACTATGATGGTACAACATGGTGCTCCATGGCAAGGTGCAGCAAATGGATGATAGGTGAAGCCGTCACCGTGGAGAATTAGTTGAAGCAGAATGTCTTCAACTGATCTCATGTATATCGTTATAGGAGATGACCTATGCTTAGATCTAGATAAGTCGAAGTGTTGATTTCTATTGTAAATGTACTATCTCTCTCTCTCTTTCTCTGCTAAACTTTGAAGAACATAAAAGAAGAATTGATCAAGGGTTTCACCACATTGTGGGGTTTGTCCTTGGCTAGCGCCACATCTTGTGTCCTCTTGTCTTGGCTTGTCTTCTGCGATTTATATCTATGTTCTATCTGCAGTTTACTATAATGCCGGTGTGATTGCTAACTACAAAAATTTAAATAAATTGCTCTAGCATAGAACATACCTAAAATTAACATGATATCAGAGTTGAGGTGAAGACAATGCCCAAGCAAGAGTGAAAGAAGCAATCACCGAAGACAGTTGGGACAGGAGGATCAATGGGTTCCTCATCCATCTTCAAATTCACCCTGGGTGAAGTCGAAGCAGAGAATATTATCAGAATGGCGCAACAGAAGGTTCTGATAGCCTACCTAAAGATCATTTCATTAGGAAGTTCAGATCTAAGGGCGGCAGGAAAGACAAATGCCTTGGTTAAAAAAAGTTCGGTCACTATGCGAAGGAGTGTCTGAATGGCAGAGACACTTCTCTTGATGAAGATAAACAAATCATTCCAGGGTCAAGGGAATGACAGGTAATACAGTTCATCAAGAAGAAATGGTCGACTCTTCAAAGAAAGCAAGGAACCCCAAGCACTTCATCGGATAGATGGGTGACTCTCTAATTTGATAGAGATGGAAACAATCGTGGAATTATACTTGGAACCAATGCCACCTATCTCGGAAAGGGTGTAGGGAATGTTACCTCTCAATTGAATGAGGGTAATTCGATTCATTTACAAAATCTCTTTTATGTACCTAATCGCTAGAAAAACCTGATGTCCATTTTATCAATGGAAGTCAAAGGTTACAGGGTGGCACTCATTGATGGAAAGGTACGTATTTGAAAATAGAGTTTTCAAGATGTTTTTGAGTTCAGGGTTGTATTAAGTTACAAGAAATCCACTGGGGACCATGTCCATTGACACATAGCACCGGAGGTCTGTGAGTCAGATGGTGACAGGGAATGAGATGTACCAAAGGAAAATATTACAAGGGGACCATTCCCCTCACATAGCAGGTCCACAGGTATGAAATAGCCTGAGGGGTTTGAGATTCATGATCGGGAATCTCATGTATGCATGTGGTAGAAAGCCCTCTATGGCTTGAAGCAAAACACCCCGGGCATAGTATGAGAGGATCGACAGCTGTTTGATGAAGCTGAGATTCACTAGGAGTGAAATCGATCCAAACCATCCGAAGGTTGTGGATGACAGACCTCTCATACCGGCACCTATGTTTGACAGGTGCAGACCCTCTCATTTGTAGAAGACAGAGGGAGTTGGATTCCGAATGTAGAAAGATAAACTGCAAGCCTGTGACTACCTCGAGGATCTCAACTTTCAGAAGTTATATGGTAGTGATGTCGGACCAGATTTGGGAAATGCCTTTGAGTTTCATAAACTCATTCGCATTGATGTTCTTGGTGAACCTCTGTCCGGACATATGTTTTGCAGTTAGTATGGTAAGCTCATATTTGGTTGAGCTTCACTAGAGGTGCCTAGAATCTTCTGAGATATCTTCAGGGCACAATCTCTCATGGATTGAGATACACTGCCGAAATATTTCAAATGTTGAGTGGACAGGCCGTGTGGAGGATCACTAGAGCACTTCTCAGTGTTGGTTCTCCTTGGGATTTGCTTCGATATCCTGGTTGAGCAGGAAGTAGAAGTCGTTGGCTTTGAGCATCGCCGACGCAAAGTATATTGCTGTTAGTATGGCTACCTGAGAGGCAGTGTGGTTGCGGAGCTCTTCAGTGAGCGGTTTGTACACATGATGAATAACACTGTGATTCTCTGTGACAACCAGAGGTGGGATTTGATTATAGAGGAATCTTGTATTCGATGATTGCTCTAGTAGATAAACATCAGATGTTGACTTATCTGGGATATGGCAAGTCGATGAGCAAGGAGGCTCCATCGCATTGAGACTGATGTACAGGTCGCTGACATTTTGACAAAACTCCGAGGAAAGATCAAATTTGTGATTTTCTCGTACGACTTGGAGTCGTCGAGAGACCCTTGTAAAAGGGTCTTGCATGTTGCATACATTGAGCTCTGGGAGCTCCGGGGGCTTGCGATTCTTACTGGAACAACATACGGCCACAGGGTGACTCACCCTCCCCTGGTGGTGTGCACTGCAACAAGATGATTCGCTCTCTTGTGGGACAAGATGATTCGCTCTCTTGTGGGACAGGATGATTCACTCTCCTATGTAGCAGGATGATTAGTTCTCCTGTGAGGTCTGGATGATGTGTTCTCCATGACAACATTGTAGCAGGATGATTAGTTCTCCTGTGAGGACGGGATTGATTAAGTTCTCTTGTCGAGGCATCCTACCCATGCAGTCAGGGACACATGGGAAGTACCTCTCATCTGATCAATGAGCAGGGAAATGAAGATAGGGACCATAGTAGTACTGATGG
>APFE031216760.1:2004-45376 GCA_000404065.3 Pinus taeda | reverse complement strand
TGTATTATAACATTGAAAGGAACATAATGAAAAATCAAGCTGGTAGTCCCGGTTTTGGGATCCAGTGGGAAATCTCTGTATATACGTGTTTTATGTGTTATGCTCTCGCATTTTTATTTTTCCTGTGATTTAGAATTTGTATACAGGTAATTTCTGTACTAGGTTAAAACCTACAATATGTCCTATCTAACAATATCCTTCCACAAATGAAGGAATCTACTATATATTTAGAAATCAATCCTATCCTACATGAATAATCTAAACTACTTGACTTGATCTCCATGCAGGGAGGATCATTTGCCACTTATTCCCAATTCTGTTAAGAATTAGGCAACAAATATCTACTTACATAATTTTGAAATTAATAAAAATTAAGTAACCAATTTTTCCTCCAAATCCTCATTAGCCACAACATGTGAACACACCATCACATTGCTAGCCTGGTCTAGATACTCCTGCATCAGACTCCCAGGGATAAAAAGTCTTAAAACCCATTTCATTAATCGTGCCACTATAAAACCTATAACTTTCGGCTCTACAATATTCATCCATGTAAATACTCGATGCTTCCCTTCCAGAATGCTTCACCCACTTGATCAAATATCTCAAATTATTTCTTGTCTTTTTTTTAATGTAGCTTCTCTTCGTTTATCATCACAATTCATCACTGGTTTAGACTCACCAGGCTTCCACACCTTATTTTGCAATTTACCATTACATTCACGTATACCATTATTTCTAGTCAATCTTCCTTTCTTCTTTTGTCCTCTATATATTCTATTGGAATGTTGTTGTATGAGTCTCCACAACTCATCAATTTCTTTGTCCAATTCACTTCTCAGATGATGAATACTATTCTCCTACAACTCGATGTGTTCTTGCATAAGAACATCATAATCCATGTCCCAATATCTTCCCATATACATTTCTAAGACATACAAATGCCTTCTCCATTGATGTCCTACAATAATTCCAGTTCCTTCTTCTAGTTTCTCATTCATGGCTTTATCACTTCTTACTACAATTCCCAATATACCTGTAATTTCGCAAATTTCTTGAAAACTAAGAATTCTTCCTATTTTCTTAGGTACTTGGAATACCTCTTCTTTTAGTAACTTAAATTCTGTACTCTTAATGATTATGGAATCATATTCGTCTACTTTTGAAATTTCACTTCCAACTTCTTCTTCATCAACAACTCCCTGTTGTACAATAGTATTCCTGTTACTATCATCCCTTGAACCCATCTCTAACTCAACAACTCCATACTGTGAAGGAAACATCATTCCATCTTTATGAGGCATTCTAATCTAATCCCTCTTTACTTTGATCTGATCTTCAAAATCAATTCCTTGTTTCAAATTCACTTCACATTGCCTTCTTCCTGCATATAAATCTTCACCAGAATCAGTCAATTCATTAGGCACAAGTGATTTATCTCGTTTCCTCCATATGCAAACACTTTCACCAACTTCTTTTCCACATTTTTCATTCATGACAACTTCTTCATTTTCACTCAGTTCTGGGTTTCCAAGTTCATTGTCTGCAAAACCTATCAGCAGCCGTTCTTTACTCTAACTGTCTTCAAGGTCAACACCCTTCAATAAATTTTATCATCTACAAAGTCTTCTACATCAACCTTTAGTAGCTGCTCTCCTTTGGCTTCAGTCCTCAATAGTTGTCCAATATCTGCATAATTCACTACAACCATGTTTAACAGTTGCTCTTTCCCCTAAATCATAATACTATGTGAATTTCCCTCTTTTATCTTCTCAAAAGCCATATCTTTGCTTTTATTTTCCCTTATGACAACATTAAACAGTTGCCCTTCTTCAGTGTATCCTGCATTTACACACAAAATATTAGTTTCAAAACTATGAGACACCAAGGTCTCCTCAAATAATTTCATCATCAGTTCTTGTGGTTGACTTTTACTTCCTGAACACACCATAATATTCTCCATTAGTTTCGTATTAGCTTCGTCAATTTTCCTGAGAAAACTCATTGTTCCATATTCACATGAATGGATCTCTTTGTCTCCAAACATTTCTTTGATCTTAATAATTCCTTTCTCATCCTTCTTTTGACTTATCCTTTAGATGTCATCCGACTGGACATCTTCCTTCACTTGACTGGAGATTTTCTCTTTATTCTTCATATGACTATGGGTAGTCATCTTTTCACCTGTTGATATGACAATTTCCAATAGCTGCCTATTTTCCCCAAGTTTTCATGACCTATAAGCACACAACAATTATCAGTTTTAAAAATATAAGACCCTTCGTCCTCTTTTGATGCTTCAAGCACCAATCTCCCATCTTAGACCTTCTCGATTTCAGCAGATCCTCTTTGATGTGACTCCATTCCTTTGAGTCTCTCCTTCTCTAACAAACCAATATGAATTTGTTTAAGTTCTCTGAACTCTTTTTATCAGCTTATTCCATTTCTGTTGCAATAGCTTCCACTTGACCCGTTTCTACGTTCTCCATCTGTATCTTTGGTCTTCATTTGTCTTTCCTTGTAGCCACTTCGTTAATATATCTACTTTTGCTCTCATTACTGGCAGAATAATCTTGTACTTTTCATTCTGTTGCCAATTGCTATACTCCTACAATGTAGGTTTTAACCCCGTACAGAAATTACTTGCATACGAATTCTAAAACACAAAAAATAAACAATGCGACAGAATAACACATAAAACATATATACATAGAGATTTTCCCCTAGATCCCAAAACCAAGACTACCAGCTTGATTTTTCATTATGTTCCTTTCAGTGTTACAATACATATTTATACATGCCGAAGCATCCAATACAATGGATTGAAAACCATCGCGTCCAATACCATGGACCGAAAACCATTGCGTCCAAAATACATGTGCGGAAATGATGTACAAAACGATAGGTGGGTCTACCCAACCTAACATAGGGTCCAAAACCAAAATTTTCCAGGGCGCTACCCCTGACCCCATAAAGTGGGGTTACGGGTAGGCCTCAAACCCCCTGTGAACCACTGCCCGCTACATAATCGACGCAACAAAGGGGGGGCTCCACGCCGCTTCTAACCCCCCGTTTAACTATGTGGGCTAGTCGTGGAAACAATATAAAACAACCCAACATCCTCCCACTTGTTGTTTTCTTTCCACAGGGGGCCATAAGAGAGCTTAGTCATTTTTCCAGCCCTGAAATGCCCATTGTCTCTCTACACCAAGAGAACTTCTCAGATCTCACATATTTTGTTAATGCATCTGTAGTATTCTTCAAAGTGTCCACCTTTACTAGCAACACCTTTTTGTCTTCTATCATATCCCTCACAAAGTGATACTAAAAATCAATGTGCTTTGTATTTGAATGATATCCGGGGTTCTTTGCCAAGAAAATTGCACTTTGGCTGTCACAGTCTATCCTTATAGCTCCTTGTACTAACCCCATACTTGAACACAATCTCTGCAACCAAGCTGCTTCCTTGCTTGCATGAGTGGCTACCATGTATTCTGCCTCTGTAGTTGATAGTGCCACTGCAGATTGTTTCTTGCTCATCGAACTGATTGCACCTCCAAATAGGTTAAAAACATACCCACTTGTAGATCCTCTCTGATCCAGATCTCCAGCGCAATCTACATCAACAAAGCCACGAATATTCAAAATTCTGTCCAATCTTGGTCTTCCTTGGTAGCACAAACCATAATCACTAGTGCCACACAAATACCTAAAAACTCGCTTCATTGTTGTCCAGTGCTCCTTCCCTATTTTTGACATAAACATGCTCAATATTCCCACTACATGTGCAATGTCTGGTGTAGTACAGACCATCGCATATATCAGGCTACCGACTGCACTTGCATATGGAACATGATACATGTCCTCTTCCTCTTCTTGTGTCTTGGGACACTCTTCAGCAAATAACCTCACACCTACAAGAATAGGAAACTTCATTGGTTTACTATCCTCCATATTAAACCTCTGTAGTATTGTCTCGACATACTTCCTCTGGTTTAACTAGAGCTTCCTCTTTGCCTGATCTCTTTTAATTTCCATGCCCAAAATATAGTTTGTAGCACCAAGATCTTTCATGTCGAAATTGGAGGACAATTGGGTTTTCAAATCCTAGATAATTTCTTTGTCATTTTCAACCAACAACATATCATCCACATACAAGAACAAATAAATAACATGATCACCATTTAATTTAAAATACACACAATGATCTGCTTTGCTTCTGGTGAAGCCAAGTCCCCATATAAATGTATCAAATTTCTGATACCACATCCTTGGAGACTGTTTTAACTCATACAGAGACTTCTTTAATCTGCATACCAGTTCTTTCTTACCCTTCACCACAAAGCCTTCAGGTTGCTTCATGTAGATTTCCTCTTCCAAATCCCCGTGAAGAAATGTTGTCTTCACATTCGTCTGTTCTACCTCAAAATCAAAAGCAGCAACAACAGATAAAAGTAATCTAATAGAAGTTACCTTGGCAACATTAGGAAAAATATAACCAAAATCAATTCCCGACACCTGGGAATAACCTTTTGCTACCAACCGAGCTTTGTATTTATCCACCTTCCCTTCTACATTTGTCTTCTTCTTGAACACCCATTTGCTGCCAATGGGTTTCCTTCTAGTCGGCAACTCCACTAGATCCCAAGCCTCATTTTTGTGCAAAGATGCCATTTCATCAACCATGGCCTCTTTTCAGAGTTTCCCATCCTCTAAATCTATTGCTTCCTTCACAGTTCTGGGATCATCGTCAGTAATAGATAAAGCAAAATTTGAACAGAAACCAGATGGACTATACCTTTCTGGCTGCCTTCTTTCTCGAACTAATCTTCTCATACCCGGAGTTTTTGGCTCTTCATCTTCTAATTCCTCCTCTACTGTAGAGTCTGATTCTTCCTCCTTTAGCTCAAACTCTATCTTCTCAGATTCCTTTGGTTGGACTTCATGTTTAATAACATCTTTCACCTCTCTGAACACCACATCTTGGATGTACACAACCTTCCTTGTTACTAGGTTCCAAAGCTTATAACCCTTTAAACCATCCCTATACCCAATAAGGATGCACTTTTTATATTTATTATCCAACTTGGTTCTTTTCTCCTTTGGAACATGTACATATGCATCACATCCAAATACCCTCAGGTGTGAAAGAGAGGGTTTCTTACCAGTCCATACCTCTTGTGGAGTCTTGTCCTCCAACACTGATGAAGGTGATTTGTTGACCAGGTAACATGCTGTCTCCACCGCCTCTACCTAGAATTCCTATCCTAACCCAGCACCAATGAGCATGCTTCTTGCCCTTTCCATCAATGTCTTGTTAATTCTTTCTACAACTCCATTTTGCTGAGGTGTATATGGAGTAGTCTCCTGCCGTGTTATACCAAACTTCTTACATAATTCTTCAAATTCATTGCTGCAAAACTCTCCACCATTTATCTATCCTTAGCACCTTTATCTTCTTCTCTGACTGATTTTCCATGAGAGCCTTAAATTCTTTAAACTTGTCAAAGACTTCAGACTTCTTCTTAAGGAAATATATCCATGTATTCCTTGAGAAGTCATCTATAAATGATACATAGTACACAAACTTACCCAATGATGGAACCTTCACAGGTCCAAACACATCACTGTGCACAAGTTCTAATATATGTTTTGCCCTCTTACCTTCAGAGGGGAAACTCACTTGATTTTGCTTTCCATATACACAATTTTCACAGAAATCAAAATTTATAGAGCTATTACTCATACCCTTTACAATACCTTTACCATGAAGTATTCAAAGGCTCTTCTCTCCAATATGTCCAAGCCTTTGATGCCACAACATGGTCTTCTCTCCAGAGACCACTAGATTTTCTGCTCCACTTTCAAGCACCACAAAATTGTTGCACCCATCAATAACAGTGTTACCTTACAACTTGTACAGAGTTCCAATCTGAACTCCCCACATCAATACCAATGCTCCACAAACCATCTTGTAGGTATCCTTCTCGAACACTGTTTTTACACCTGCATCATCCAACTTGCTTATAGAAATCAGATTTCTGGCCAATGCAGGAATATGCAGAACACCTGGAAGAGTTCTAACCCTTCCACCTTGCAATTGCAACTTTACCCTTCCGCAACCAACGATTCTAACCTTCTTATCATCCCCCAAGAAGACATCACCACCATCATATTTCTCATACTCGCAGAACCACTCTCTATGGGGAGTGAAGTGAAAGGATGCACTCGAGTCAATCAACCATGCCACATGATCTACATGTGTACTTGAAGAAACCAAGTACACATCCCCACCTTCATCTGAGGTGGTTTTCACCTCTGCAGAAGGAGCATCATCATATCCCTTTGCTTTATCGGGAGCTTTAGATTTACAGTCACTTTTGTAGTGCCCTTCCTTTCTGCATTTCCAGCACACCACCTTTGCAGGTTTTCCTAGTGATTTAGATCTTCCTCAAGATTTAGATATCCCACTCGATGACTTATTTTTGTTTCTGTTCTGGGACCATCCACGTAGAGACAAGGCATCACCATTCTGGCTCTCCATATTTTTCTGTCTTATCTCCTCCGTCAGCAATGATGAGACTATTTCATCAAACATGAAGGCAGTTGCGTTATTACCTATTGCAATAACCAGACTATCCCATGAATCTGGCAGAGAACACAACAAACTGATGCACTTATCTTCATCTGAAATTTTAATATCGACAGATAATAACTGACTTACGACAGTATTAAATGCATTAAGATGTTCTGTCACCGAGTCTCCATCTTTCATCCTCAGGCTATACAACTTTTTCTGCAGGAACAATTTATTCACCAAAGACTTAGATTGGTACAAAGTCCCTAACTTGTCCCACAAAGCCTTCGTCGCAGCTTCCACTAATACATTCAACAATCCTTAATCTGAGACACACAATCGTATTGTGCTCTTTTGCTTCCAATCCAACTTCTTCCATTCTTCATTGGAAACTCCCATTGGTTTAGTACCCAGATCTACCACGATCCACTGATCTTTATCCACCAACAGATCCTCCGTCTTGAGTTTCCACAACTCAAAACTCTGACCATTAAATTTCTCGATCTCTATCTTTCCACTGCTCACCATCTTCTTTCACCACCATAATCAATCTCACAGATCTCCCATTGAATAGGGTCTACCACAGGCTCGAGAAATGCCCCTCAGCAACAAAGGCGTCGCCTTGAAGCCAAAACTACTCTGATACCAAATGTAGGTTTTAGCACCATATAGAAATTACCTGCATAGGAATTATAAAACACAGAAAATAAACAATGTGAAAGAATAACACATAAAACACATATACACAGAGATTTTCCCCTGGATCCCAAAACCGGGACTACCAGCTTGATTTTTCATTATGTTTCTTTCAATGTTACAATACATATTTATACATGACGAAGCATCCAATACCATGGACCGAAAACTATCACGTCCAATAGCATGGACCGTAAACCATCGCATCCAAAAAACATATGCGAAAATCATGCACAAAACCATAGGTGGGTCCACCCAACCTAACGTAGGGTCCAAAACCAAAATTTTCCAAGGAGCTACCCATGCCTCAAACCCCCTGTGACCCCCCGCCCGCTACACAATCGGCGCAACAAAGTGGGGGCTCCACCCCCCTCCTAACCCCTCGTTTAACTATGTGGGCTAGTCGTGGAAAGAATATAACACAACCCAACATGCAATCTAATGCCTTCCTCAAATTTACTCTCATGTTTCCGATCATCTCTTTTAAATTGCTAGTTTCTTCCATCTTCATCCTGCTGGATTAATACTTCTATTTCCTTCATGTCACTAAGGACATAACTTTCTTGCTGCTCCTGTTCTTGCATGTCATCTTCAATTAATATCTGCTCAATTTTTCTAATTTCAGCATTATATTTATTAATGTTGTCTTTCGTACCTACAACCTCATTATTAATTAAAGAATCAAAACATTTACTTAGCTCTATAAATGTTAGAGACATTTCATCTGTATCATGCATGGTAATCGTAATCTCTTCTTTATCACGTTCTGAAAGCTTCACTTCTCCTTCAGGTTCCTTGAGCAATCTTTCCAAGAACTCTATTTCTATGTGAAATCTTCCTAGCATTTCATCACAACCTTCAATCTCAGCTTTATTCTTTTTTTGGCAATCCTCCTGAGTTATCCTATTTTCTGTACCATCACATTGCAAAATTCTTTCATCAATTTCATTAAAAAAATTCATTTGTTTACCTCCTTGGAATACCACTACAACATTTTCATTATGCTTCTGGTACATAACATCTTCAACTAACTGTCTTACACCAAATAGAAATTCGTCTATGAGTTCTTTCTGCTGCAATAAATCAACATCTTCCTCCTCTAAAATGCATTCTCCATCATATTTCACCTTAAGAGCTCTATTCATCTTTGTGACAGTTTCACCAGGTTGTCCATCATTTTCTGCACATCCTGCAAACATACACAAACTATAAGATTTAAAAACACAAAGCTTCATAGCCTCATCTGTTTCCCCTGTCATCATACCTTCGAATTGTTCTGAACTATGCCAATAGTCTATGAGATCTTCATCTGGTCTCCCATTATCCTCTTCACCCAACATTTCACCTTTTTTTGGTTCACAAATAGAAATTTCCATTTCTGACTCTGCTTCTCTGAGGTTTTCCATCAACTGCTTCACTTGTCTCTGTCATAGCATTCTCTGTAACTTAGGCCACTTCAATGTTTTTTCCTTCAAGATCCAACCTTGTCTTTGGTTTTCCTCTAGTAGCATTGTTAACACATCAAGTTCTTCTCTTATCTCAGCCATCTCCTTGTCAATCTCTACTTGACTCATCTGTTTCCTATGGATTGTTTTACCACCCTTTTCCTTCACTTTGTAGCCTTCTTCTAAACCTTCCATATGATTTTCCATAGCCATCGTCTCTTCTATGTGAGCTTCTACACCTCCAACCAATCAAATTCCTTCTAAGTTGATCTTCTAACCAAGCTTCTCCTCTGCTTGGTTTCCAAGTCCTCTTTTCCTTAGAACTTATATTGAACAATCTTGCTCTCTCTCTAGTTACTAAGCTCACTTCTCTCAAGGACTCCTCTATCCCTGTCTATTCCAAGCCTCATGTGGAATGAGGTTCTACTACAATCGCTAAGAACTTCCAAAAGTTATTCTTACAATCTTACTGCTATAGTCTTGTGCCAAACTTGGCCACTTCACTCAACTGCTACGAAATTTCATACCTTTGTAATTGTAAATCTCGATAAGCAAGAACATCCTTTCTCTAATACCACTTCGATGGAGGAAAGACCACGTAAAGGCAATTTTCCCTGCTTTCCCCAATCACCTTACGCAAGCCTATGGGTTATGGCCACTTATCCCAATCAAACGCTTTATATTGGTGGATTTAAACAAGAAACCCCACCGAACACCTAACAATAATATAACACAAACTATGCCTAAACATGTTGATCTCATCACAATGCATAGGACTGGACTCCAATAAAATTAAATTTGCGCACATGAACTTCTCGGGTCCACTTCAATCCAAGCCTTATCGCATATCACATATGAAAGGCGTCATATAAAGAGTGTGATAGTGAGTCACCTATTTGTCCAATTTCAATTGTTGTGATGGACTTCAAATGAAATTAACCCTCATTGATAAATGCATCAGGTCCGCATAGATCCTCTGATCAACATCGCATTTCGCATCCATATCGCATTACTATATCATAGACCACAGGGTCATTGCAATATCACTGATAAATGGTCATCGTAGTTCGGTTGATCACGATCTTGGATTGTAATTTTGCTCCCTTTTCTAATATGCAATAACAATTCAAACAAAAACTTGCAATCTACGATGAAAGGTCTAGACTTAGTGCCAAACGTGAATTTTAAAGGAAATGTGCAGCGCTCAAATGACAACCCCATTTATGTATAGAGCAAATTTTCCATGTAAAATACAATATCCTACGCAAATTCACAGTGCTGAGAGGAAAAGCCCTTACTTTGAGAAAACATAGTGTGTCCGTAAAACTTCATGCCTCCCCTGCAACACTTTGATTCTTGTCAATACCAGGGTTCTGGGCCCCGATATGCAATTTCATTTATGAAGTTTCTTCGAGGAATCACCCATCTGATTCTTCTTTAAGAACTGTAATTAGATGGAATGCCATAATATAAACAAGAAACTAAAAATAGAACTATTTAACACAGGCTTTCACTATTACAGTCTTAACTAATTCTGAGAGAACAAAAACCCATGAATTTCAACATAGATAACTAAGCACACAATCATTTTTGTAATTCAAAGAATTTGTAAATAAAACAGAGTTTTCCCTTGGCCCTTGATGGCCTAACTTACATTACATTTTCCTCACTCTTTCTCTCTTCCTCCTCTCTTCCTCTCATGAATCCTCTCGAATCCTCTCTCTCCATTTTTCAGAAAAGAAAGGGAAATACATATATGTCCTATCTAACAATATCCTTCCACAAATGAAGGAATCTACTATATATTTAGAAATCAATCCTATCCTACCTGAATAATCTAAACTACTTGGCTTGCTCTCCACGTAGGGAGGATCATTTACCCTTATTCCCAATTCTGTTCAGAATTAGGAAACAAATATCTACTTACATAATTTTGAAATTAATAAAAATTAAGTAACCAATTTTTCCTCCAAATCCTCGTTAGCCATAACATATGAACACACCATCACATTGCTGGCTAGGTCTAGATGCTCCTACATCAGTTTTGGATCTATTTTAGGAATCTCAGTTTCTTCTTTGATCACCCGAGTGTTTATGTCTCCATCATGATAAAAAATGAAAGAGTCTAAATCTGAGTGGATAGAATAAAGAGGATAGATGTGAGGTTTCTCTTCACTACTCACCATGAATTTCATCAAGGTTTCCCTATATAATCTTCTTTGCTGCCCAAAAACTGGTATGGTGCCAAAGGTCATATCCATCTGTAGGGTTCCTTGTAATTTTTCTCCCCATGGGCGTGAAAACAACATTCCATACTTAGGGGGAATATCTACAACCACTATATCCATTACCAGACTTTTAGCTGAGATTTGATATAAAGTAACACATAGGTCTTTGATGAGACCTAGACATCTTACTTTACTAGAATCCAAGGAACATAGGTCTTTGTAAGGTCTGGTAATATCAAGTCCTAACTTTTCCATAATAGCTTTAGGCATTAAGTTGTGGGAAGCCCCATAATCTAACATAGAATTATGGAGGATCTTATTAAGAATATTTAGGCTAACATCAAAATGAGGAACACCCGCTTTCTGTAGTTTTCCCTCAACTTCTAGCCCAAATAAGATTTTTGGCTGGTCATCATTCAAATTAATAGAATCTGTGTTGTCCCATATGTTTAGAGCTTTCATCACTTGGGGTTTGTACACTTAATGTAGAGAAGAAAGTGTTAAAGTGGAAGATATCCATCAACTAAGCCCTAGTTAATGGATTCACCTATAAATGGTTGTTAACCATATTTTAACAATTCAAGAGAACAATGTTTTAAATCTATCCTTGGAGATAATAAAATATTAACAAATAACCCAAACAATTCTTTGTCGAAACATAAAATAAATTGTTAAGGGGTATCCATGTCACATGGGTACACGAGGGGAATAGAGATAAGACATTATTAACAATAGACATGTCAGCACATTAACAAAGAGGGTGTTCCATGGACAAAAATCAAAATTAATCAACATCTTTTAAATGAAAGACCAATCAATTTGATCATAGCCCTTGTCAAGATCTATCTTTAGGAAAAGTGATCGTTGGCTAGTCTATTGGCGCACTTGAAATGTTCCCATGTAGAAAACACAGTGTTAAGAATAGGTCCATGTTAAACAAATTCTATTTTCTCTTGTCACGCTACATACCATGTAAAATGCGACCAATTAGAAATCTAAAGAGATCCACTTGACACTATTTTTTTATAGTGAGCAACTTCTAATAATTGATAATAGGTTGAATTTAGGTTTAATGTATTGGAAGTAGAAAATGAACAAACATGTTAACTTTGCACATTTTTAGGTCCTAAAAATATTCCATATACTCATCATCCAAATTTAAATTGGTCCTATTCATTTTGGATGTTTTATTAGTCTAGGATAGTGGAGCATGTTCTTTGATCTTTGTCTCTTTTGACTCCCGACAACTGCTTGTAGGTTCACAATCATGCTCAAGGGAATCAATATGGTGTATTTCAGCTCAAGGTAATACTCACTACAGTTCTTATTATTTTCATGTTGGTATATCTTTATTTTGAATCATGTAGGATAACTTTATGACTGACCAAGCATGGTAGCATCACTAACGTGATATAATAGTCAAGGTGCGTTTTTAGAGAGTTTAATGAACTAAGCCATCCTTTCAACACATGTTAACTGCTAGAATCAACATGCTATTTGTTATGGAAATTAGTTTCCTCCTCTAATTGTATCTATGACAACGGAGTCCATTTCATTTTGATGGGTTGTTTTTTAGCCATTCTTATCATTATTTCTTTCTTGGATAAAAATATTCTTGAGTCACATCAAATTGGCCACAATTTTTTATTTGAAATCACAACAACAATCATTATAAAAGTTTTCATAATCCTAATAATTTAGTCAGGAATTATTTTTGATAGCTAATGAATTGATATCTTTAAACTAAACAAGATTGGACCTTGGTCTACCAAGAAGGAAAACTATATGGTAAACACGGTCCCTAAAAAAAATATGGAGCAGGAAGTTGTGTAGGAAAAATCTATAAATGCTCATTTATGCCCTTGTAGCCCAATGTTTTCCATGGTAACTACAGCCAGTCTCTCAATGAATATGTTACGCCATGTGATACATAGAATTTATTAACTTAATATTTTGACTACAACATGTAGGATTTAGTTCTATATATATAATAAAATGATAAGTTATTTGTTGTAGCATTAGGTAAGGATCCAATTATGCAAGCATCTACAATCAAATCAATAGCCTAAGTATAAACCATAACATGAGAAATTCCAATTCCATGAGAAGGTGTCTTTTACACAATGAATTTAGCACATAAACCATTCCAACAATATAAACATGAAACTTATTGATCACTTCAATTATGATAGATACTTATCGTAAAATAAGACAGGGAAATTGAGTCAAGGATTGCAACTCTCTTCCCAACTATAGATTTGGTTGAACTTCGGTTTTTCTTGCAACCCCATAACCGCTAAGCCAGATTCTAGAGTTGAAGAGGTATGCTCAATGGATGAGACCAACAGTACGAGTTGAATATATTGCAGTCAATCTTCAGTTGAGGAATCCAAAGGTCTACCACCTTCGCCCTCAATAAAGATTTGGGAATATAGATACTTATGTCTCCACCCTCAACCAGGGATAAGAGACTCTAGAGACATCGGACTCCACCCTCAACCAAAGACAAGATAGTCTAGAGGATTCACCTCCACCCTTTCATCATATAGACCCAGTAGTTCCACCCAATGAAGGGAGTCCAAAACTCATTGCAGAAACCCAAAAAATAAGCAAGGAGACTTCATGATTTTCCTTATCATGAATTCAAGGAACAATCTCCACCTTGGTTGTTAATGGAATATAGATAAGGCCATCTCCACCCTCCAACCCACAAGGAATCTAAATATTATGGTCCTCACCCAAAGGAAATTCTTTTAGTACTCCTATTGCTCAACCAGATTATTTTTCTACTATGTGTTTTATAGATGTTATGGCTCTATGATTTATAGGATGTCAAGGTGATTGAGTATTTTATCTAAGGATTCCTATATTGTAAATAATTGTCAATTTTGCAAATTATTTCCAAGTTAAAGAAAAAATAGAATACAAAACGAAAAGAGGGTATAAATAAAAAAAGAGAAAAAACAAAAATATTGAAAAAGAAGAAAAGATTGAACCCCACCAAAAGAAAGAAAAATAAAAAAGAAATAATACTTAAAGTTTTGCAAGTCTAAATGCCACTATTAATAGATAGTTTTCTTCATCATTGCTAAATAGAGATTGTGTGCAGCTTGTTTAAAATGCCACAATGACTAGTTAATTGTTTAATAATACAGTACAATCATGGTTAAACTTGTTTAAATTTCTGTAAAGTAGGTTAGAGAATAAAGATTTTCCAAACAGTCTAATCTTGGTAAATCAGTAGTTAGGTAGAAAATGACATTGATTCAATTGTTTAATTTGAATCAATAGGAGAATAAGGGATAGGTTAGATAGTTTTTTATAAAAGCAAATAATGTGGGTTTTGCTAGTCTAAGTGCACGTCTTAGAAAAGTAGAATGTTAACTTAGTTAAGGGTAGGTAAATTAGATGGTTTAATAAATATTTCCCTATGCCATTTTATCCTATGTTTAAAGACATTGTAAGAAAGGAAAATATGCATGATAGGATAAAGTGTTTTTTTTCATATCTCACCCTCCACCTTTATCCGAAGTCAAAAAGGAAAAATCATAAGGCGTCTATGGAAAAATAATTTTGTAGTATTCGGTTAAAGGATAACGTCATTAAAGCATCGAGATCCTCACCCCATCATGCTACATGGTCTGTATTGTTCTTGGCCTCCCCTCTCCATCCTTCCTTTACCGTTGGGTGGGGGGAGGGGTGGTAGGGGGGTTCCAAATAGGCAGTTTCTTCTGCCAGGCCCCATTCTAACATGGCACCCTTTCCTAATTTCGCACCCCCCTTTACAATCCCACTTACCACCCACTACCCCCTCCGAAATCACTTTCCCCTCACCCGCTTTATTGCATCCCCATCACAATACCTTCGCCTCTCACCTTCCACCACATCGCCTAACCATTAACCAATTGAATGCTCTCCCATAGAAAATGATTGTTCCACATAAAATTCACACTTCCCAGGTAACCATTTAAATTTAACGGTCATGTGAAACCTCCAACGGATTTCACCATGCTCCGCCTTTTAAAAGCTTTCACGAACCATCTTTTTCCTCCTTTTACTGCTCATCCTCTTGCTTTCCTCATTTTTACTATTAATTGTATGGTATTCACAACTTGACACATCAATCACTTTCAGAGCATTCTCTCGATCTGAACCTAGTCTGAATTGTCAATATTATGTTCTATTCCCCTAACAATTCATTTAACTTGAGCTATTTCCCTATAAGCCATATTTTCTCTTACTGTTACTTTCGTTAATATAGTCATGCCTCCCAAGAACAAAACCTGGGAGAAGACTGTTAATCCATTAATCCATTCCTCCATAGATTTAGATCACATCCCTTTAATTGACATGGATTATCAGATTAGTGAAACCCAATGTGACTGTGATTTTCTAGAGTTGTATGGTTGGTTGGAAGACAAGCATGCAGACCAAACTGATAAATGTGACTCTCGAAATGAAACCTTTCGCATTATATCTTCCCCACAGAGGATTCACTCAATGAATCTCTAACATAGCACGTGCATTCATGACACATTAAACAATACCCTTAATTTGACTACATATTGGAAAATATCTCTAAAAACCACATTATTAAACCCCTTACCAATACAAATCCAATACACATTCCCAATTTAAAACACCCCTAATTTCACTAGATATTGTAGGTATCCATTTTTTCATTAACATTTTTATACCACTTTATATTTTTTCATTAACTTTGAGCTATATTTTTATACCAGCTAATATAAAAACCCTTTACCCCATATTATATTCTCAATAAATTATGTTATTTTTTCCTCAATATGTATCCCCCAATATCAATTCACGTGGTATGGTATTGCTGCCCCAGTGAACCCCACGTGATCTTCCCTGGACCCTCTCACCTTCCAAGCCCCTAAATTCACCAGAAAATGTCAGGCTTGTTATGTCCCTATCCAAAGAGCTATCATGGCCCCATCTGGTGAAATTCTTTTTATCATTAGTTCCCATTCTATAAATCAAATCATGCTATCTCCCTCTGTGGAAAATAATGCTCCTTTCTCCTTAGAATCCCTCACCCAGCTCTATCAGAAGCTAGATTTTGCTACCAGAGCCAAAATTTTTGAAATATTCATGCCTAAAAATGCCTAGTTACCTAAGAAGAATCCTCCATACCCTTCCTCCACCTTCCATGATCAAGCTAAACAAATTGTATCTATAATTTCCTATATTTTGGGTTATTGTTCTGATCAGTGGGTAGATGAGCCCATTTTAGGATTCCTCTCCATATTTTCCACAAACAATAAACCATCCATTGTATTCAATTTCAGTCAATTCTTGGTTGATAGAATCCATAAACAATTTCTAAAATTTCCCAGAGAGTAGATGCTTAATCACACCTCCATTTTAATCTACATGTTCCTTTATTATCAAGCAGATAAGTTCAAGTTTTCAGTGCAGAAGCTTTATGATGCAAGAAACTAGCAACCAATGATTTTTTGGACCTCATTCGTCATGAAAGAGCAAGAGGAATTTTCTTTCAAGCAGTGTATTGAGAGATTTGTTCACCTAGTCATGAACATTCTTAATAGCTCAATACAGCTCATGATTAGTGAAGATATTAAAATAATTCTACATCTAACAGATCAAGCCAAGACTGGGGATTGGTATTTATACAAAAACTATATAGAAATTAGGGTTTATGGTTGTGAATTGGCACCATACAAACTCCCTAAATACCCCCCCATGAGGATCTTTTCCCTGGAATACATCAGACATAAGTTAAATTATGACGATATTCATTTTGTGGTTGTTAAAAATAAATCATAGTTTCATATAAAGACACAGGTGCACTCATTTGTATGCAATACCAAGACAGCAGGTGAAGAAGAAGAAAAAATGTTGAAGTCCAGCCTAAGTTTTACATGGTCTTATGACCCTTGTGGTATTATTTCAAAGCTTAGAGTAGAAAATAAAAGTACTCTCTACATACATACCTCAAGGTTGAGATAGAAAAGTATGCTAATCAGTTAGAATGGACAAAGAACACCTTGCAAAAAGTAGAAGAACAACTCTTTTCTACTTCCAGTTTGGAGACTTCCACTCCTTAGCAGAAAACAAGTAGGAGACTAAGGGAGGAGGGATCTTCATCAAAAACAAGTAGTGAAGCTAAAGAGTTTAGGATAAGCTACAAGGAAAGACCAAAATTGACTCCTAGGACAAAAATAGACAAAGAGATAGAAGAACATGCTACAATCATAATTACAGACTCACCACCTGCAAGCAACAGCACTGTAACATCCTCTACTGCACCTTCATCCTTACATGGTCAAAAAGAATTAGAGTTGGATTCTCACAATGTCCAAGGAGAGAAGGAAAAGGCTATTTTTGATAGGTATAGATAAATTAAGCTCAAGAATGAGATTATTAGAAACAATACTTATAATCAATTTTGGAAGCATACCTCCAACTCATACATTAGATTGTTATAAGTTTTTGACACAAAGTATGGAAAGATGAAAATGGCCTTCCTTGACACCCAAACTCCACAGCCAAAAGAAACAACAGACTACAAGAGTGCTACATTTCAGTTTATCACCAAAGACATTCATCCCATTGATCAAATGGAGATGCATAAGTAAACTGGTGAAATGATATCTTCTAAATTTCCTGATACTGCTATGTCATTGTCCAAGTTGCAAGTTTCATTTTCCAATGTTTAGTCACAGTTAAAAATGGAAAAGGTATCCTCCTTAGCAAATGATACTAGGATCAAGTCTTTTGAATATTTGGTGGTAAAGATAGGATATGGTCCTAAAGATGTTAATTTTGTAGAAGAGATTACCAAGAAGAAGAATTTGGATATTGTAGTGTTAAGAAAGCAGCTTAAGCTCATAGCCACAGAGGATCCATTAACCAAGGACATTGAAGAAAATGAGGCACATAACACTGACATGATGAAGGTGATTATAGAGTAGAACATACAGATTAGATAGATGGAGGCAAACATGGAGAAGATGATAAAGGAGAAAGAAAATAGTCAGAAGATGGATATTGTTCCCCTCGATGCCATACCCAATTCCTAGCTTCCAGTAACAAGGAAAACTACTGTAGACACTTCTTCCACTCAAACCATAAGCGTTGAAAAATTCACAAAGACACTGGAGAACATGTCCATCCAGTCAGAAGAGAACAAGACTTTGCAGGGGCAGCTCAAAGCCCTAGAAGCACAGAAAGCCAAAGTTGAAGCTTCTCGTCTTGCTGAAGTACAGAAATAATAGAGGTTATTGGAGAAATTGCATAAGGTAGAAAATGATACCTCCATTGGTCAGACCTTGGCCCAAGCCAAGGAAACCATATGGATGGGTATTCTGGACTCTATGAATGAGATTTGGCCATCTATCCTTAACATCCTTGAACATAAGGAGTTAATGGAAAAAGCCGCAGAAACCATTGTTCAGGTAAGAGAAAAGCTTGGAGAGATGCCCACAGAGGCCTCCAACATTATCAGATTTCTAAATTCCAAATCAAAATATGAACTTGAAGAATTAGGAGTTTGTGATAGGACTGCCACTATTTTAGAAGTCAAGAAAGTATTGATTAAAAGGAACCTCATTGATCAATTAGAGGAAAGATGTGAAACATTAGATATGCAAGTAGGCATGTTTTCTAACAGAATTGAAGCATTAATCAAGAAAGGGTTGCCCAAAATTTATGTAATTAATGATAAATTGATCACTCAGGAAGACTATGTCTTGAAAATGAAAGAAATGACCAGAAGCAGTGTCAAGTTGAGTGAGATAAAGGGAAATATGAAAGAAAAAACATTTTTAGAAATCATGGAAAATGATTTCTACATCCAGAATGAGGTAAAGCATGTTTTTACAACAAAGCTAAATATCGGAAAATACACAGAGGATGATGAGATTTACCATTAGTGATTTAATTAACCATGCCTGATGAAAAGAGATGGGAAGAACTTTTTGATTTATTGGACTAAAAAGGTAATCCGGTTGCAGTAAGACATCGACCAACACATCAACCAACACAATAGTCAGCACATCAACGCAACACAGTTTCAAGTTGACTCGAAAACCGAATCCACCAAAACAGAGCCACGTTTCCTTCCAGCTATCTACATTGCCTATTGTTCAGCCAGAGATAAATATTATTGTTTTTAATTAGGCTAATAATACAATTTCTGTTGAGACAACAATTTTGTAAATGATTTTGTAATTATTAGTATAAATACTTCACTGTTTCAAGTATTAAGGGTTGATTTCTCAATGTAATTTCCTTTGCATATTGTAATTTTTCAAAGTACTGGAGCATCAATAATACATGGTCCTTTCATAGGATTCATGTGGTGTACCAAATGGTGATGTTTTTCTACAATTTATTTGTTTAAACATTGGCTTTCTTTCGTTGTTATTATAAAAATCTCAATTACTTAATAGAAATTGTGAGGAATAGGATTTGTTATTTAGAGCACCCTATTCTAGTTGTTGGTGATTTTAACGTTTTCTGTTAAAGTCAAATTAAGGAACTCTTAATTGCTCCTTAATTTCTATTGAACCTTACATTATCTGTCATTTCACAATCCATCTAATATTTTGAAAGATCCAATTAGTACAACCTAGCTTGCCCTATGAAACTCCTCTAAAATTTGATGCCAAATCCAGCTTAATTTATAAACTCCATAGCCCAATGGAATTATGATAGTTTGATCAACCAAACAATTCAAATCAAAACAATGAGTACAATCATAACTAGCCTAAAATTTACACTAAAAGCAAAGCTAAATTTTACAGAGAGATCCCTTTCTGAAGCTGACAGGGCTAGATCCCAACCTGCCAAGTGGTTTTGATGTTGTCCTATGTGTTTACTCCCTCAATCTCAAAAATATAGACAATAGAAATGTAGGATTCCTTCTTAAATATTGTTTCCTTCAGCTTTCTTCAGTCCAAGAATGTGCACAAAAATTCCTCTGTAATTTTCCAAGCTTTCCCTCAACAACTTCACTATCAACACATGTCAATTGTCCATTGTAGCTTTATAAGAGGTTTCGTGACTGCTTATCCCCATAACTTTAGCAAGTGCATGTGAAAAATCCTCAGTTGTGAATGATAGTGTCACGTCCAAAAAGAAAAGATCCCCACAACAATACGATGATCACCTTCTGGGAAGTTATCCCAACCTCTTCAGCATCTGCATAACGGATCCTTAATGTAATATGATGATCACCTTTTGTGTAGATTCCCACATCTCTTGTGTGACAATGTGATGGGTCCTCAACCGCAATGTTATTATCACCTTCAGATCAAATGTTCCTGTCTTGTCTACTCGAATTTCTTTTCTCTCCAATGTTTTTCCTCTATGTACTTTATTAGTTCATTCTCTGCCTACGTACCCTCCTTGTAATTGTTCATTCCCCCCTTTATTTTTACCTATTATGCCTCCGTTATAGTTGCTCAAATCCCATCTTGAGGTTGTTATTTTCGAGTCTGGCCATAGCTCTTCATTTTGTTTGTGTTTGTCTGGCTAAGTTATTGCATGCCAATCACATTGGTGTCATGTAATTCTATGTCCCGCCATATTTTTTGTCTATTAGTGTCCTTTTTGTTGTTGCAGTGGGTGGCCAACTCACTCCTTCATGTATCTAGTCACCAATGGATGCCCTATGATTGGTGATGTGGCCATTCAACCTCTTTTGTGCACCTGTCATCGTCCCTGGCTGAGAAAAAACCAAAAAAATTCCAAGGAATAGTCTCCCTCAACTCTGCAATCTATGTCCCTAAACTTGGCCCCATTTTTAATCAAATAATTACATTATTTACAATGGTGGAGAAATGACTAGGGGCTATCATAGTCAATAATTTCCCCTTGAACATATCACATGAAAATTGTTGAGGAGTATGCCATACATGACCTTCGTAGATATGTTGAGAAAGAAATGGGAATGAGGTTCCCATTTAAGTAAACTATTGAACTCATATAAGTGAAATGGATGGTAAATTCTAATAAACATCAATCCATAAAAGTCATCAATAAACTTCTTTCATAATACATCTCACATTGTTGAAATTTAAAGATTAAAAATTTTTTTAACTAAATTACAACATTATTTTAAGTTATTATTATTATAAAAAGAATTAATATATATGTTAAACGTGTATACATTTGAAAATACATGGAACAAAATTATTATTTATTAATATTTACTCCCGCTTTGCAATGGAGATTCTTAATCTATAAATAGAATTTGTTACAATACCATGGGCCAATACTAGGACTTATCAATACCACATGTCACAAAAACTATAATTCATTTCATATGACATTTACTACTATCAATATTTTAGAATATTCGAAGAAGGTTAAATCCCTGCCATCCACTTAATAATTATTGATAATTAAATTAAAATGTTAAGAGCATTATTCCAAGAAAAAATACTTATATGGATGATTAAGATTAACCAAAAATAATGAAAATTGATAAAATCAAATATTATTCATTCAGAAAATAAAATAAAATAAATTATTCATTCACAAAAAGACAAGAGTAAAAGTTTCTTTTCAACTTTTTTTTTAAATTAATCATTTGTTAAGTTTTATTTGTCTTCTATTTAGTTATACAAATTTCTAAATAGAGGTTGCAACATTGAGCCATAAATCTCTTTCCTGAAGCAGGTGCATTGAAACAATGTCAAGACAGATCAACTTTGAAAGAAGCAATGCAATTAAAACATAATTTCAATCAGATTTATTTCTAACAAATATGGTCTCATTTAAGGCCATTTTTTTGCGGATTTTATGTGGATGGCAGATTTCAAGAGAAATAGAGATTCTGAACAGTTAAATAATCGACTTTTTTTTCTTGACCATCATATTTAGGATATCCCTGAATTTGCAATAGATATAAGTTGAATAATTATCTAAACATTATACATTTTGGATTTCTTTTTTTTGGAATTTGGTTTTGTTTGTGAAATATTTATTTTGGTCATTTAAAATTAATTTTTAAACACCAAAGTTAAAATAGAATAATCATTTGTTGTCTTCTCTTTAATTATACAAAATTTTAAATGGAGGTTGCAGTATTGAGCATAAATCCTTTTCCTAAAGGAGGTGCATTGAAACAATATTAAGAGAGATCAACTCTTTAATTATACAAGTTTCTAAATGAAGGTTGCAGTTGTTAGGTTCCTATACCAATAGGTGTCATATATTATGATTGACTGGGTTTAGCTTTGAAATATGTACATACCTTTGCTTGTTGCAAATGTTTTTCATATTTGTAAAAAATCAAAAAATAAAAAAATGTAAAGAGGGTATGCCTTAGAAAAAGAATAAAAAGGTCAAAAGAATAAAGAAAAGGTCAAAAAAGGAAAGAAAATGAACCCCAACAAAAAGAAAAGACCATGAAAGTGTGCAAGTCTAAATGCCACTACTATTTAATTTTATATATAATAAAAATTGTGTGCAACTTGTAACCTATGCCACAATCCATGGTAACCAAACAATTTAATCTTGGTTATTCCTATGTTTTCAATTTCATGTATTAGAAATAGAGAATAAAGATCTGACGAAACAGTTTAATCTTGGCAGATCAGTGAATAAGTAGAGTGAAAAAGGAGCTCAACAGTTCAATGTGAGACCTTGGATGTAATAAGGTTAGATTTAGATAGATATCACTATGTAAAAGAAAAGAAAAGTTGAAAGGGTTTGGCAGTCTAAATGCATCCTAATAAAGAAGTAAAAATGCTAGGTTAAATAGGTAGGGTAAGTAGATAATGGGCGCAAAATAAATGTGTGATGAATGGTTGAGTTTAATGCTTAAATATTTTTCTTTCACACTTGGACAAGGCATGTATCACATGGAAGGCATATCAACACTCAAACTCAAAAATAACTAACCTTCCTACTCATTTCCCCTAAAATTTTCACTAATTCCCTAAGTGCTAAAGGTAATTGCCAAATTTAAAGGGGCTCAAAGCATTTCTGTGACTATTAGAGGGACCGGACCCTCGGCCCAATAGTTTGAAATACCTAGAGTACTTAAAACCCCTTCATTAATATTCACCCCTTCATAAAGTCATTCATTTCTTTTATAAAG
The DNA here is from genome assembly GCA_000404065.3 of Pinus taeda. Lineage (NCBI taxonomy): Eukaryota > Viridiplantae > Streptophyta > Pinopsida > Pinales > Pinaceae > Pinus > Pinus taeda. The sequence goes on along the minus strand of APFE031216760.1, from coordinate 22,333 downwards.
TTTTTCCTAAGTAAAATCCTATTTTACTTAGGAAAATTAAAAACATTCTATCCACATGAAACCCTCATATATTATTAACCTAAGTAATGTTATATGATGAAATGTTTTTGAAAACATTTACTTAGCGCACTTCGTATTCCATAGTCATATTAACCACTAATGTTATTATTATGTAATTCGCGAATAAAACAACATTACCCATGCCCATATTATTATATTATACAAAACCCCAAATTTTTACAAAATCCCACCCCGATGGTTAAATATAACCGTAAATCAAATAATAAACGGGATTAATTAGCTAATCTGTAGTTAATTAAAAACCTGACCTCCCCGCCATACTAATGAGAATTAATTAAGTCATCAGGACTAATTAATAACTCAGTGACCAATCAAATCGCCCCCAATATGATTAAGTCTATAAGAATAGCTTCGGCGTGAATCACATAGAAATGACCTTTGTCGACGCGTTTCGAACCAACTAGTGTGGTTCATCGTCAGGACAAGTTGAAGACACAGATCTGGCCTAGCAAGTTAAATAGATAGAGCAGAGACTGCTCTGTCTATTTAACTTGCTAGGCCAGATCTGCGTCTTCAACTTTTCCTGACGATGAACCACACTAGTTGGTTCGAAACGCGTCGACAAAGGTCATTTCTATGTGATTCACGCCGAAGCTATTCTTATAACTATGACAGATCACAGAAGTCTCAATTATATGATTAAGTCTTTTAAATTAATATCAGGCCTGCCCCTATTATACATCAATCATGTCATTGCTCTGACTACCATCCGATTGGACCCTTTAGATTCGACGGACCTCACTCATATCGCCCGAGCGTTTTGGTCGACCTTTAGCGCACGATGTGAGCAGTTTTGTGAATAGTGTCGATACTACGTGTCAAGCAACATATGGAATCATGCAGCTCCCCCCAAATACCACTTACCCTCCATAAGCAGTGCGATGAAACCCACTTACCGCCCCCACTTCCTGCTCTCTGCTTGTGACAAATTGACCACTATTCATTCAAAGCTTATCCGCCAATATCAACCATTTACCCGTTTAAAAATAAAAACCCCAGTTTTGCTCGTTTTCACCTGATTGTGCAGTAAAACCCTATGTAACCCATCTGCACCACCTAAAGCCTCTGTTAAGCGATTTGAGTATGGTTTACCTCCTGAAAAGTATTCTGGACTCACTCCACAGAACTTTCAAGCTCAAATGAAACCTTTTCGACCTCCCCTATAAGCCAATGCTTTCTTAACAGTTTGTTTTGTTTTACACGTGATCAGATGACCACAACCTTGGATAAACAGTCTTAATACTAGTCATAAGACCTGTTTACTCCAAGATTGTTATCAAAATAAAACAAACAACTGAAAGACAAGCCGAGGGAGCATGGAAATAAAAGGATTTACTGTTGAAATAAACAGTAAAAATCTAAAATATACAGTGAAGGTAAAAGAACACAGTAAAGAACAATCAAATTGTATCAAGGTTAAAGAGTATCAGATTGAAGACAAAGTCAAGTAAATCAGCTACCATGAAGATAAACATCAAAGAAGATAGTTATAAAGCATAGCATACAAATTCATATCAAAGTGAAGATAGATGAAAAAATAGAGCGGTAAAAGTAAAAAGTAACAGTAAATAATAAAAGTAATCATAAAGACATTAAGTTTTAAACAAAGATGAAAACACTTTCACCAGCTACAATGAAGTTTATCCAAATTAAAAGTGAAAAATAGTTGAAAGGAATTTAAGGTTAAAAGATGAAATCAGAGTAGAAATGGTACATTCTTCAGAAATTTCCTGTTTAAGTCATAGTTTTGTAGAAACTCTTGTGGCCAATCCAAGAAGTATTTTGAGAAATTGGAGGCAGTTTTTGTTCCTAAACAGCCAATCTACAAAAACCACTCTCACGTTTTACACATGTATTACCAAATGTGAGATAAGTGCATGTCTTCACAGCCTATTTTTCAGTTTGTGCAAAGTCCTATTTTTGACATATATTTGCGGAGAATATTGTGAATACCTGGAGCTGAATTTTGGCAAATTGAGAGTGGTTTATCTCAAAAACATTCTTATCTACAAAAAAATCTTTCACTTTTGACATATCTATCACGGATTGAGATATAAAAGCATATCATTGGACCCTATGTTTGTAGAATTTCTAGGGCATAATGCACAAAGGAAGGATGCAATTAGTGACTGGGATGCCTCATCATCAACTAAGAGTTGCTATCAAATTCGACTTTATCTTTTTTGTCAACATAAATCCATAAAAATAGTGCCAAATAGATTCATTAGTTTTGAATGTCCTTTATTTAAGTTCTATTAATGTAAACAATTGGAGATATTTGTGAAACTAATCTTGATATTTTTTCAAGATATTTCACTTTACAATTAGTATAAATACTTTTTCATTTGAAATATTTGGGGTGGATTCTCAGACATTTCTGTAGACTCTTTATTTTGGAATAGAAGTGCCATTGAACAACTATTGTATGGCTGGCTGGACAAAGTAATAAAGTAAAGGACTTTTACAAGATTCCTGTGTCAAACAAGAAACAAATAAGTACCCTATATCTTATGTTTTTACAGTTTTCTGGTTTAAATATTTCACATGTGTTTGATATCTGAATGATAAATGAAAAAGTATATTTCAGAAAGAGCTTTACTGCATTTTGTCTTTAAAATCGTTTATATTCTTAATGTTTTCTTCCAAGCTATCATAGGTAGGGAATTCTTAATTTCTCCCTATTTTTTAGGTTATCACTGTGGCCATTTAACAAAGAATTTTTAATTGCTTTTTGTTAATAATCACCCACTTTCTCTCATCTTCAGCTTTGTTGAAGGATTCTTAATTACCCTTCTTCTCTTTTAAGACCATTTCACCCTTTCAAGTTATCATTTGTCTCTTATTTAGCTATCTTGCACTGTGAAGCCCTCCTTTGTTAAATAAACCTGATCCAGTTAAGCCTTATTTAGTTGAGTCCATAGCCCAATGGTCTGAAATACCTTGTTCTATGCATTTGTTCCTGAATTCCACCACCGAACAAAATCAAAACCCCCCAAGCTTTTATAACTAGCATAATATCCCATAAACAAAGCTAAATCATAAAGAGAGAGCCCTCTCCAAGTATAGATTGGCTAGATTCTGTACTTAAAATATTGGTTTGTGGGTACCTCAGAAATTTATTTCTTTAACCTTGAGAAAATTCTAAGTGATAACATAGTGGCAACTCCAACATGGAAGAACTAAAATTTTCTTCAAAATTGTTTTACGGGTTTAGATCTGATCTATGATGGTGGACAATGATCAGACACACAAAGGTTAAAATCATTCACTTGGCGACTCCAAATCAAGTTCACAATCAAGACTCCACTGGAGAAATGAACCTGAAAGAACTGTGTGAAAAGATTAGGCTTTTAACTTGGATTGTTATCCAAAACATTATGTTTTTTTCTCATTAATAAATTCTTTCAATGTATATTGTATTTTAGAGAAGATGTTAGATTATTTTTTTATTATTTCCCTTTGAAAAATGTAGATATAAAATCTCCTTACACATTTGAGCAACATTCTTATAATTCTTATGAAGATCATTTTCCAATTGAGGAGCATCATACAATCCTTGTACATATTCCAGTACCTTATAAAGTTTCTGATAGATATAAACCACTCATTTTACCTCCTACACTCCATGCTTTCCCTAACGATTATCCTAAGCACCTCCCTAGGTTTGATGGAGAGAATAGTATCACTGCCCAAAAACATATTCAATCTTTTGAGGATTATCTTAACTTATTTGAAGTAGATGAAGAGGATGCCAGTATTAGGCTTTTTGCTCTTTCTTTGCAAGACAAAGGCAAGAGTTGGTTCAAAACGCTGCCTGAGGAAAGCATCTCAAATATCTAGTAGTTTCTCAAACTCTTCCTTGATAGATGGATAATGAAAGTCAATCTTCTTGCAATAATAGAAGAATATAATCAGTTAAAAAGACATCCAGATGAAACAATACAACAATTTTCAGACAGATTTAATCAAGCCTATTATTCAATACCATTAAATATAAGACCTCCCCCTCGTTCAACGCTTTTGCATTACCCAAGAGCATTTGATTCAGAGATAGAATTTCATCTAAGAGAATGAAACCCCTCAAAAATAGTACAAATGCAGAACATGGCAGTAGATGTAGAAGTTAATCTACAAATTAGAAGAGAAAAGTTGAAAGCAGAGAAAGAGGAAAAACTCGACATTTTGATAAAGAAAACAAAGGAAATGATGCAGAAGATCACCATGAAAGTTGATTTTTTTGTTCAAAATCACCATGACACATTTGTTTCACAAAAGGAAAGGGTTGATATTCATGAACAAATTCCTACCAACCTAATCTACCATAGACCAGAAGATAGATTCATAGAGAAATATGTGGAGGAGCAATCTGCTGATCTAATATGTACATTTGGTGACATTAATTCTTATGATGATGTGCCTAAGCTTGATCACTATAATAATGATTATGTTTCTCACATCCAAATTAACCTTACAAAGGAATCAGAAGCTAATTTGAGGAATAAGGAAGTTCGGGTTCAGGAGCTTGAAAATAGTGATCAGCTTGTTCATTTCAGCTATGAGAATGAGGAAGAGAGTGCAAAATTTTTTCAAATCAGTGATGGAACTTTCCCATTTTGTTTTGCTTCATTTCAGTTTATCAGAGATAACTATCATGCAATTAGAAATCAAATGTCAACAAGTCTTGATATTAACTATCTAGAGAGCAATAAAATCTTTGTTCAAGACTTCTCATATCTAGATTTGCAGCCCCAAAATGCCCATTGAATGTCAGGTTGCAGAAGAAGACTTGGAAGCTAGAACATATGATCAAATGATCCAAGATAATTCCATGCCTCTTTGTTTTGAATCATTTCAATTTTTAAAGAAAATGTGGTATAAAATTTTTAAAGAAAAGGAGGAGCAACTTGTAGAAATCTATTAAGTTCCATTTGGACCTATATGTAATAAGTTGCAGTAATCCTTCCAAGTTCTTTATGATCCAATAGCTGATAGGTTGAATGATGAATGCAATCAAAATTTTTCTCCATTAACAAGCTATGTGAGTCAGAATCAAGATGATAATAGTTTCACCATACAAACACTACAATTAGTAGAAATATCATCACAAAGCTCATCTAAAAGTCTGCAAGGTGTTAAAGATAAAAGTGACTTTTCAGTTTCATAGCATGGAGGCCATACACAACAGATGTACATTTGTTTGAATCAGTTCAAGAAAAGTGTATATATTTTACAAGATCCTTTTCTACAGTTTTTAGATTCAACAAAGGAGATCGTGAATTTCCTTATCTTCTCAAAGGTTAACAAAGTTATATTTGACTTCAAGATTTCGATTTTAACCACCAAAAAGCACAAGCAAAAAAAGCCACCAATGCATATGACGCTTGAGTGGTTGCATTGATTGTTTCATTTTACCTAACCAGTAGTCAGAAAGCTGATTAGAGTAAGTAGGTAAGATTTCAGTTTGAATAAATTTAGTTCTCAGCAACAAGTATATGTTAGATCATATTTCCGTTTGCAGAAAAGGCTACAATTTCAGCTCAAGATTTTCAGTCAAAAGATTATACAACAGAGCATATGCATGTGTGGGATTGGCCCAATGGATCAGGCTACTAGTCGACGATGTTCTTGACATTTCACAAGGAAATGCCATCTCCAAGTGGAACCACTATTAAGTTCCTATACTAATAGGTGTCATATATCATGATTGATTGGGTTTAGCTCTGAAATATGTACACACTTTTTCTTGTTGCAAATGTTTTCCATATTTGTAAAAAATCAAAAAATTAAAAATGTAAAGAGGGTATGCCCTAGAAAAAGAATAAAATGGTAAAAAAAATAAAGAAAAAGTCAAAAAAAGAAAGAAAATGAACCCCAACAAAAAGAAAAGACCATGAAAGTGCGCAAGCCTAAATGCCATTACTATTTACTTTTATGTATAATAAAGATTGTGTGCAACTTGTAACCTATGCCACAATCCATGGGAACCAAACAATTTAATCTTGGTTCTTCCATGTTGTCAATTTCATGTCTTAGAAATAGAGAATAAAGATTTGACCAAACAGTTTAATCTTGGCAGATCAGTTGATAGGTAGAGTGAAAAAGGAGCTCAACAGTTCAATGTGAGCCCTTGGATGTAATAATGTTAGATTTAGATAGATATCACTATGTAAAAGAAAATAAAATTTGAAAATGGTTTTCCAGTCTAAGTGCACCCTAATAAAGAAGTAAAAATGCTAGGTTAAGTAAGTAAGGTAAGTAGATGATGGTTGCAGAATATGTGTGATGAATGGTTGAGTTTAATGCTTAAATATTTTTCTTTTACACTTGGAAAATGCATGTATCACATGGAAGGCACATCAACACTCAAAATAAAAAATAATTAACTTCCCTACTCATTTCCCCTAAAATTCTCACTAATTCCCTAAGTGCTAAGGGTAATTGCCAAAGTTAAAGGGGCTCAGAGCATTTCTTTGACTATTGGAGGGACCGAACCCTTGGTCTAATAACTTGAAATACCTAAATTACTTAAAACTCCTTCATTAATATTCACCTCTTCATAAAGTCATTCATTCCTTTTATAAAGTTTTTCCTAAGTATAATCCTATTTTACTTAAGAAAATTAAAAACATTCTATCCACATAAAACCCTCATATATTATTAGCCTAAGTAATGTTATATGATGAAATCCTTTTGGAAACATTTTCTTAACGCACTTCATATTCCATGGTCATATTAATCACTAATGTTATTATTATGTAATTTCCAAATAAAACAACATTACCCACAACCGTATTATATTATACAAAACCCCAAATTTTTACATATCTCGCATCGATGGTTAAAAATAACCGTAAATCAAATATTAAACGGGATTAATTAGCTAATCTGTAGTTAATTAAGAACCTGACCTCCCTGCCACACTAATGAGAATTAATTAAGTCATCAGAACTAATTAATAACTCAAAAACCAATCAAATCGCCCCCGATATGATTAAGTCTTTTAAATTAATATCAGGCTCGCCCATGTTTTACATCAATCATGTCATTGCCCCGACTATCATCCAATCGGACCCTTTAGATTCGATGGCCCTCGCTCATATCGCGCGTGCCTTTTGGTCGACCTTTAATGCGTGACATGAGCGGTTTTGTGAACAGTGTCGATGCTACATGTCAAGCAACGTATGGAATCACGCAGCTCCCCCTAAATACCACTTACCCTCCATAAGTAGTGCGATGAAACCCACTTACCGCCCCCACTTCCCACTCTCCACATATGACAAATTGTCCACTGTTCATTCAAGGCTTACCCGCCAATATCAACCATTTACCCGTTTAAACACAAAATCCCCAGTTTTGCTTCTTTTCACCTGATTGTGTAGTAAAACCATCTGTGCCACCTGAAGCCTCTGTTAACTGATTAGAGCATGGTTTACCTCCCAAAAGGCATTCTGGGCTCACTTCACAGACCTTTCAAGCTCAAATGAAACCTTTTCAACCTTCTCTGCAAGCCAATGCTTTCTTAACAGTTTGTTTTGTTTTACAGGTGACCAAAAGACCACAGCCTTGGATAAACAGTCTTAATACTAGTCATAAGACCTGTTTACTCCAAGATTATTATCAAGTCTATTCAAATATAAATAAAAAATAAAACAGACAGCTAAAAGACAAGCCGAGGGAACATGGAAATAAAAGGATTTATTGTTGAAATAGACAGTAAAAATCTAAAATATACAGTGAAGGTAAAAGGACACAATAAAGAACAGTCAAAGTATATCAGGGTTAAAGAGTATCAGATTGAAGACCAAGCCAAGTAAATCAGCTACTATGTAAATAAACAACAGAGATGATAGTTACAAAGCATAGCATACAAATTCATGTCAAGGTGAAGACAGATGAAAAAGAAAGCGGTAATTAAAAAAATAAACAATAAACAGTAAAAGTAAACATGAAGACATTAAGGGCTAAACAAAGATGAAAACACTTTCACTAGATACAATAAAGTTTATCCAAAGTAAAAGTGAAAAAAAGTTGAAAGGAATTTAAGGTTAAAAAATGAAATCAGAGCAGAGATGGTATATTCTTTAGAGATTTCATGTTTAAGTCATAGTTTTGCAGAAACTATTTGTGGCCAATCCAAGAAGTATTTTGAGAAACTGGAGCAGATTTGTGTTCCTAAAAGACTAATCTACAAAAACCACTCTCACTTTTTACACATGTATTACCAAATGGGAGATAAGTGCATGTCTTCACAGCCTATGTTTTAGTTTGTGCAAAGTCCTGTTTTTGACATATTTTTGCAAAGAATATTGTGAATAGCTGGAGCTGAATTTTGGAAAACTGAGAGAGGCTTATCTCAAAAACATTCTTATCTACAAAAATTTCTTTCACTTTTGACATATCTATCATGGATTGAGATATACAAGCGTATCATTGGACCCTAGGTTTGCAGAATTTTTGAGGCAAAATGTACAAAGGGAGGATGCAGTTAATGATTGGGATGCCTCATCATCAACTAAGAGTTGCTACCAAATTAGAATTTCTCTTCTTTGTCACCATAAATCCGTAGAAATAGTGCCAGATAGATTCATTAGTTTTGAATATCATTTATTTAAGTTCTATTAATGTAAACAGTTGGAGATATTTGTGAAACTAATCTTGATAATTTTTCAAGATATTTGAGTTTACAATTAGTATAAATACTTCTCCATTTGAAGTATTTGGGGTAGATTCTTAGACATTTTTGTAGACTCTTTATTTTGGAATAGAAGTGTTATTGAACAACTATTGTATGGCTAGCTGGACAAAGTAAGAAAGCAAATGACTTTTACAAGATTCTTGTGTCAAACGACAAACAAATAAGTACCCTATATCTTATGTTTTTACAATTTTCTGGTTTAAATATTTCACATATGTTTCATATCTGAATGATAAATGAAAAAAGTATATTTCAGAAAGAGCTTTACTGCATTCTGTCCATAAAATTGTTTATATTCTTAATGTTTTCTTCCAAGCTATCATAGGTAGGGAATTCTTAATTGCTCCCTGCTTTTTACTTTATCACTGTGGCTATTTAACAAAGAATTCTTAATTAATTTTTGTTAATAATCACCCACTTTCTCTCATTTTGAACTTTGTTGAAGGATTCTTAATTGCCCTTCTTCTCTTTCAAGACCATTTCACCCTTTCAAGTTATCATTTGTCTCTTGTTTAGCTCTCTTGCCCTATGAAGCCCTCATTTGTTAAATAAACCTGATCCAATTAAGCCATCTTCAATTGAGTCCATAGCCCAATGGCCTGAAATACCTTGTTCTATCCATTTGCTCTTGAATTCCACCATCAAACAAAATCAAAACCCCCCAAGCTTTTATAACTAGCCTAATATCCCATAAGCAAAGCTAAATCATAAAAAGAGAGCCCTCTCTGAGTACATATTAGCTAGATTTTGTACATAAAAGATTGGTTTGTGGTTACCTCAGAAATTTCTTTCTTTAACCTTGAGAAAATTTTGAGTGATAACAACAGTGTTGAGCCATAAATCTTTTTCTGGAAGAAGGTGCATTGAAACAATATTAGGAGAGATCAACTTTGAAATCAACTTTGAAGGAAGATATGACACTAAAAGATAATTTTGATGGCAGGTATTTTTAAGAATTAAAGCTTTGTTTAAGGGTATTTTTATATGGATGGTAGGATTAAACTATTGACTTTTCTCTTGATCATCAGATTTCAAGATATCTCTGAATTTGCAATGGATAGAAGTTCAATAGTTTTTTAAACATTATACATATTGGATTTTTTTCTTTGGGAATTTGAGTTTTTGAGTGAATCTTTGTTTTTGTTATTGAAAATTGACTTTTAACCATATATATATTTGAATTCAATACCTAAAAAATTTTGAAACTCGAATTGTGGAGAGTTAACCACTTCAACCTATGATTTCAATGGTCTGCCCACAATTAAACCTGAAAAACTCCCCAATATATAACAAATAAACTGCAATAAGAATTAGACCAAGACATATCGGGGGCATATGATGACCAAAGCATAGAGCGACCACAGATGAAGTTGAATCGTTCTACTTTCGTCGGAATCTCTCTATATGTAGTAATGTGAATGGCAGCAACAACGTTTGCCATGGCTTCCTTCAGCTCCTTCCCCTGCGGTATTCAAACTCTTTCTTTCCAAATGCATTTGCACCAGCTCACAAAATCAAATCCAAATCCATGGAACGTTGACGAAATTTAAAATTGAAACTCAATTTAGAAAAGATCCACGGGTTCTATAAGCCGGTGAGCATTCATAATTGGCATGTACAGAGTCACAGACTCATCAACCGACTACATAGTCCATACCATCCGAAGTTTAACTGCCTGAAAATATTATCCACATGTGCCAATAGCATAAGGTTTGTTCAAGTGAATCTCTCTGGCGTGTCGTGTGACATAATGGGGTGTGGGAGATGTGTGACGTAATAGGGTTTGTTCAGGTGAATCACTCTAGCATGTCGTGTGACCTAATGGGGTTTGGGAGGTTTGTGACGTAATGGGGTTTGTTTAGGCCAAAATCAGGTGGACATATACAACCACCGACCAATTAATGCCTTATAACATGTTTAATATTTGTTGTATTCCCAAAGACCTAGTTGATAAGTCTAGAGTCCTCGAGATAAAATATTGGAGTTGAGGGACCAACTGTATAAGCCCACAACCCAAGAATTAGTTTTGAACCTGTGGGACCAAGTGTATAAGTCCAAAGCCCAGTTGTATGTTTTGAACATGTGGGATGAGTGTATAACGCTGAAGCTTGAGAAAATTTTTGGAGCTATGGGACCATGTGTATAGGCCCAAAGCCCAAGATAAAGGTTTGGAGCTGTGGGACCAAATGCATAAGGCCAAAGCCCAAGAACAAGTTTTGGAGCTATGGAACCATGTGTATAAGGAAAAAGGCCAACATAAATTTTTGGAGTTGTAGGACCAAATGTATAAGGTCAAAGCCCAAGATGAAGTTTTGCACTTGTTGGACCAGTGTATAAGGCCAAACCCTGAGATGAAGTTTTGCACCTGTCGAACCAAGTGTGTAAGGCCAAATCCTAAGATGAAGCTTCGAAACTATGTGACCAAGTGTATAAGGCCCAAGCCCGAGATGTATGTTATGTACGTGTGGGAACAAGTTTATAAGGCAAAAGCCCGATGAAGTTTTGCACCTGTCAAACCAAGTGTGTAAGGCCAAATCTTAAGATGAAGCTTCGAAACTATGTGACCAAGTGTATAAGGCCCAAGCCCGAGATGTATGTTATGTACGTGTGGGAACAAGTTTATAAGGCAAAAGCCCGAGATGTGAGTTTTGAAGTCGTGGGACCAAGTATATGAAGCCCAACCCCGTAGTAAAGTTTTGGAGCCGTGGGACCAAGTGTATGAGACCAAAGCATGAGGTGAAGTTTTGGAGTAGTGGGACCCAAGTGAATAAGGCCCATGCCCGAGAAGAAGTTTTGCCAAGGCGGGACCAAGTGTATAAGGCCAAATACTGAGGTGAAGTTTTGGCATTGTGGGACCAAGTGAATAAGGCCAAAGCCTCACACGCAGTTTTGGAGTTGTAGGACCAAGCGTAAGCCTAGGATTCTGAGCTTGAGCTGTGACATTACCAAAGACGTAGAAAAAATGTTTTGAAGAAGCGTAAGACCAAGACTCTTAGCTTCCGCTGCAAGAATGAATGAAGTGATTTTAATGAAGTCCGCGAGACCAAGGACTCCATCGCATCATAATTTCAAAAACAAATTCTAAGTTTATTCTCTTGTTATGAATTTTGACCTAGAAGCTCGTAGTTTTGATTAGTCTCGGTTTTTTAACAATTTTTTCAAACAGTTTATTTTCAAAATGCTATTAAACTAATTACGAATATCATCATAAGCCAGACAATTGATGGTGTAGTTCCATTTTGTTTCAACTTCTCATTTCCTACAAAAGATGCAAATTTTTTCTTCCCACTCTTTTTTTGGAGTTATCCATCTCCTTGTTTCACATCTGACATGATGAGACCCGGTCCTTAACTCACTCTTCTTTTGGAGTTGTCCATCTCCCTGTTTCACATCTAAGATGATGAGACATGGTCCTCAACTATGCTATTAATAGTCTAGCATTTCTGGTAATTTTGGCAACCAAATATATTTTCTCATCATGATAACATGTCGAGTTGAAATCTTTGACATATAGAAATTTTTTGAACTAATCTATTTTTTCATCCCTACCTTCAATTTGTTTTAGTAACTTAACAAGCCAGCCACAACCTCCATTCAGCCACAACCTCCATTCGAAACAAACCAAGGTCAACTAACAAAATCTCGTAAAAAAATTGTTGATATAATTCTGAAATTATTAATCATTAAGTACTTCTAAACTTTTTCTAATTGTCTTACTACTCCCTAAACTTCACATCTATAAATCACAACACACTATTCCCCAAACTTCACATCTATAACGCACAACGTGCGTAACAGCCACAAAAACAATTCCTAGTCTTCTAGTCCCATAATCCCATAATTCTGCTTTAAGACCAACGCGAGATCAGGATTCTCAGATTCATGTAACATCTCTAAAGTCGTAGAAACAAAAACCTTTGGAGATGTAGGCGAAGGTGTAAGACCAGGATCCTCATCTCCGGTTGTGAAACCACTGATGTCGTAGCACCATGCGTACCCAGGCAGTAGGATCAAGTGCATGCATCCAAAAGTCAGAACAAAGATTTCGGATTTGTGGGCCAAATGTAACACTACGATTCTAGCTCCAGCTGTGAGACCAGTAAAGTTGTCGCGGGGGATATCAGAAGATGAAAGTTTATAAATCGAGAAACTATACGCTTTTTGTTGGCATAGATATTGCTTTCCTTCATTAATCTGAAACAGTCATGTTCGGTGAGGGCTTGCTTATTCCCTCCTTCACCCCACTTTCCATCCCCTCCTTTTCCGCTTCAATTGTGATTGCAGTGGCCACCATCCATCTCCTCCTTTACTGCTTCAATTCTAATGGCGGGGCAGAGAGGAGGAGATAAAGAGGATACGACGTATTTCTCAGCTTCAGAGGGCGTGATACGAGAAAAGGCTTCGTCGACCATCTGTACCACGCCCTTGACAGCACAGGTTTCCGACTATTCCTTGACAGATATGATCTTCGGAGGGGAAAAGACATCTCCATAGGCTTACACCACGCTATTGAGAACAGTCCCATTCTGATTCCCATATTCTCCACCAATTACGCAGAATCTGCATGATGCCTCACAGAAGTCTCTGTTATCGCACGCCAAGTACAGGAAAAGGGGAAGAAGAGGTCGGCCATAGCCGTCCCTCTGTTTTACAATGTCACTCCTCAAGTTCGGCATCCAGATCAATCTCATGGCAGCCCGTTTGCTGAGGCATTCCAGGGGCATGAGAGCCGTGGGGAAAACCGCTCGCAAGAAATCCATGAGTGGAAGGCTGCTCTCTTCGCATTGTCGAATCTCTCTGGGTGGTCACTGCAAGACGAGACCAACGGGTTGGTAACTTACTCTCGCCTGCTCAGCTTTATTTTTGTTCTTAATTATTTTTATTGGTTTCCACATCATTTATACGCTTAATGTTTCTTCAATTTTAGGTCTGTACATCAATTCTTCACATTCCCGTACTCTCTGCAGGTATGAAGAAGCGATGGTGAAACGTGTAGTTGAAAAGATAGAGCGCGAGACATTCATTTTAATATTGCTCGGCCATCGCCGCGCATATAAGGAGGGTGGATTTTCTGACGCGCGCGTCTTTTGGGTTCTCTGTTCTCTCCGTTGCTCAGTAGTGCTATATAGCTAGTAAAGTGATTCACAGTTCATGGATATTAGGTCTATTGATCAGTATCGCATTTAATTGACCTTTTGTGGATGAGTTACGGTTTCAAAATTCCTATCCATCCTTTTGGAACCGATCAACTTCTCAGATTTAGTATGTCGTGAAAAAAAATAAACATGGTTAGTGTTTGGTTAGTGTTATGGGTATATAGTACTAAAAATATTTTTCCACTTACAAATTTCTTTATGAGTGGATATTATTATTATTATTATTATTATTATTATTATTTGGTCAATATATCAAAATTTTCATTTTGATGATTTAAGGGTGTTATACATCATATTGACTGTAGTGTTACACATCACATTGGACTGTAAAATAAGACTATAAGCTGAATAACTGTATTTATAATTATGTAACTTGAAAACAAAATAAAATACACTTCTGATTTCAACCCACATAATTATATAGTTATATGTTCATTTTACCAAATAATATGTACCAATATCAATGTTTCAATTTTTTCACCAAATAATAACTTTGAGAAGTTGTTGGATTCCAAAAGTATTGATAGGAATTTTGAATTGGTAATTATATTTTATGTATGGCTATTATTTTGTAGTTTTTTAATTAAACTAATTAATTGAAAAAAAATCATATAAATAAGTGTCAATAATGAGTTATGGGTTTTTATACATGTGGTATTAATAAGTTATGTTATTTTTTTTAAGTTACAATGTTTTTTTAAATATATTTATGTTCAACTTATATACTAATTTATAACAATAATTATATTTATTAATTTATTTCTTTTTTTTAATCATTGGCAATATAAGATATATCATGAAAAGAGTGTTTTATATTTATAGTAAATTGATACCTATTAATATTTATTAGTTTTTTATTTATAACTACATTTATTATAATTTATTATAATTAATTAATCACGAGTAACTTATATCAAAACATTAGTTTTGCGTTTTTATATAAACATATAAATATTTCAATTGAAAATTGATTTAAACTATCAAATTTGTATTTTTTGGCCCTCTCTTTAAATAATGCAAAATTTTAGAATCAAGCAAGAATACTTTCTCAACCACGACCTCATAAATGTCATTTTGCTCATGATTATCGTATCAATATGACACATGTGATATCATATTTACATGGAATTCTATTGAAGGTGGTCCATGAGCTGTGCAACCTCGCCCTCCTTCGAGCCTTAATATGTATATCTCATCCTTCTCTAAGAAACCTGAGCCATACTTTGATAAGCCATGTTATTGTTACAAAGTCTATTTCCAATTTGAACATATTTATTTAAATATATTTATGTTTAACTTATATATAATTCATTTTAATAATAATAATAATAATTTTATATAATTTTTTTTTTGGTTTTTTAAAATCTTTGCTAATATGAGATATATCATGAAAAGTGTGTTTTATATTTATAGTGAATTGATACCTATTAATATTTATCAAGGATTTAATTTATAACTACATTTATTATCATTTATTTAAATTTATTAAATGCAAGAAACTTATATCAAAACTTCAGTTCTACATTTTTATATAAACATATATATATTTCAATTTAAAATTGATTTAAACTGTCAAATTTGTATTTTATGACCCTCCCCATAAATATTGCAAAATTTTAGAATCAAGCAAGATTTCTTTCTGAACGACGACCTCATAAATGCCATTTTTCTCATGATTATCATATCAATATGACACATGCGATATTATATTTACATGGAATTCTATCGTGTGTGGTCCATGAGCTCTACAACCTTTCCCTCCTCTGAACCTTAATTCATGTATGTCATCCTTCTCTGAGAACTCTAAGCTTCGTATGCATCTGATCCCCTGCTAGCATGTTTACTCTTCGGGGGCAGAGGGGAGTGGGGGGGACTAGTCCCTCCATCATCCCTTGGTGTCTCAACTAGCCTAATGCAACTGACCCTCGAATCTCTTCGAGCCTACCACACTTTGCAAAAGTTGATCTGCAAAACTCCAAATCAACTAATGCAATCCTTGTGATTTCATCAACCTACGCAGAGCCAAAATAATTTACAACCTTTGCTAAGGAAATACTAGCACATGCTTCACAAAATCATTGGAGATCTCACGAATCCATGTTCCCTCACCAATACTTAACGAAAATATCTATTTCATGTAAGACAACACCCGGATCTAAAGCTTCAATGGGATCTAGCCCAATCAAAAGGCCCTCCTGCACTAGATTGAACAGAGTTGGAAACCTAGTGTAGATTATGACATGAATATTGAATCCAAGCTATTCTTCATAGTGATCTTCACTCACCAAGTAGACCTAAAAGAGGTCATTGAAGGTGATCCCTATTTCTTCAATTCAGCTGGTCTTTACATGCGATAATGGATAGCTAGTTTTAATTAGGATAAAGAAGATTTCTCTTGGGCTCCCATTTGGATCCACATGTACTCCTTGCCATATGAGTATTGGGATCCAAAAACTCTACAAGACATTGGAAACAATCTTGGAAATTTTGTTTTCCTTTTCGTAGCAAACCACGCAAGGTTTCTAAACCTCTTATGTGAGAATCTATGTCTACATGAACATGTTTAGATCCCTTCTGAAAACCATTTCGCTAGAGTCGGAAGATAGAGGCTCGTTTCAAATCCTAGACTACGAACATGCTCCTTTTTAGTGTAGGAAATGCCACCAACATGGGAAGCTCTTTAGGGATTGTCCCTTGAATGATCCCAACCAGACCCAAAGAAATCTAACACCTTCATAGCTCCAAAATGTCAAATCGTTAGGCCCCTATACTACTAGTGTAACCCCTTATTGTTAATAGTACAACCCCGTTATTATATTGTTTTACTCATGTAGTCCCCATATTGTTATTATTGTGCCCCATAGAAGCCCACTATTGTTATTATTGTGCCCTTACATTATTATTGTTATGTCGCCTTTGATTATATTATGACCCCTTAGACTCATATTTATAGAAAGGAGACCTTGTCATTTGTATCATCCAAGAATTGTTCATTTGTGTAATGTAAAGGAGGTCGCCCCTTCGAAGAAGTTTATTTTTAAGGCGTTGATCTATCTTTTCTATCTTTTTGTGAGCTGGTTTCATAACATTTGGTATAAGAGCTTTGGATTCTAGGGTTTTGTTGCTTCAAACAGGCCATCGTGGCATTTTCGCTATAACCTTTTTTCTGCGACATTTCAGAAGCTAACAGAAAAACCAATTGAGATGAAATTGCGGCGAACCTCGAGTCTGAATTTTAGATCTTGTATTGCTATATTTTTGACGATATGATTTGAAGAAGTTAGGGTTTTTGTAAGCTCCAGAATTTCATCTAAAATAGGTCATCGTGGAATTTTCGTTATAACATTTTTGCTAGAAAGTTTGAGAATGTAAAAGAAAAGCCTATTTCAGAAGAAATTGATCTGAACCTTGGGTCCGAATTTCAGATTTTGTCTCGCTATATTTTCGGACATACGATCTAAGGAACTTAGGGTTTTGGCAAACTACCAAATTACATTTTAAACAAGAGACCTTGGGAAAATCATCAGAATGGTGTCTCTAAGCATCAGATTGAAATTTCGTAAGAAGTTTCATAAAGAGGGCGGATGGTAGTTTTTTGTCTATATTTTTCAAATCCGACGGTCAAAACAGTGACACGTGGAACTTCATACAAGTTCGCTCTTCTGAAAAGGTATATAATCAAGTCATCTTGGGAGATTGTGCATAAATCTTTTTACAGAATCCAATTTCAATTAGACTGGTGGTATTGGAAAGAGCACGTAGAGAGCTACTACAGGTCACAATTTAAGAACTTAAAGATCCCAAAGTATAGAGTTACAGTTATTTCAAGATTGAGCTCCTAAAATCAAGAAAACGTGAGATGAGGAAGTTTGATGGCAAGGGTCTGGTAAATTGGATACTACAGATGGAGAAATATTTTGATTTACATGGTGTACCACTGTTACAAAAAGGTAGGTATTACATATTAATATTTAGAACTAGATCTATTTTTATGGTATACAGGGCTTTGTTCTTGTAAGCCACTTGTCACGTGGTCAATTTTCATGGAGGAAATGATAGAACATTATGAGGATACCAAGAGCAACACCTTCTTTAGCGAATTGATAAATCTCAAACAAAAGGGTTCAATGGCAGAGCACATTGAGGACTTCCAAAAATTGAATATAAAGGAAAATGATATTCCAGAGAAGCAGAGGATTGATGTCTCCATAGGGACTTTAAAGGATAAAATTCAACATGAGGTTCGTCTTTGAGAACCTAATTCATTGGAGAAGGCATTCGGGTTGGAAAGAAAATTGGAAAGCAAAATTATGGTGACAAGGAAGTCTACCCCTCACAACTATAAAGATGGAAGTGTTGTTTCTCTTAGCTTTTCACAACCTACAAGGTTTACACAACAACAGTTGGAAGAAAAAAGAGAAAAGGGGCGTTGTTACATTTATGATAGTAAATACACTAAAGGTCATAAGTGTGCTGAGATGAAATTATTTTACATAGATTGTGAAGAGGAGGAAGAAAAGGACCAAGAAACATCAAAAGAATAGGATATGCACCAGGAACCCACCCCAAATAAATAAGAAATAAATCCGACCATATCTTGTAAAGCATTGGAAAGAATTACCACTCTTCAAACTCTCAATATAGAAGGACATATCAAGAAGAAAAAGTTTCAAGAAGTTAAAGATCACATCGAGAAAGAAGAAATGAATCCAACCATATCTTGTAATGCATTGGTTGGAATTACCACTCCTCAAACTATCAAATTAGAAGGACATATCAAGAAGAAAAATGTTCAAGAAGTGAAAGATCACATCGAGCATCAAGAAATGAATCTGACCATATCTTGTAAATCATTGGAAGAAATTACCACTCCTCAAACTCCCAAGATAGAAGGACATATCAAAAAGAAAAAGGTTCAAGCAGTGAAAGATCACATCTAGCATCAACAACAAGTTCTCCAACTTTTAAAGGATAATGTTACTTTGGTGTAGAATCGAATGGAAAAACAGGTAGATCAACATCACAGTGAATTTTTTTTTGATATAGGTGATTGGGTATTCCTACGACTACATCTCAAGCAAGCTATTTACGAGAAGGAAATGTTGGCAATACTACATGCACTTAAGAAACGATGACCTTACCCAATGGGAAGACACTTCAAGGTAAAAATGGATCGTGATAGTCTTAAATACTTTTTAGAAAAATATTATCTTTAGAAGAACAGAAAAAATGGGTCACAAATATGTTGGGTTATGACTATGACATCATCTACAAAAAAGGGAAGAAAAATTTTGTTGCAAATGCACTCTCAAGAAAGGATGAGGATGTGGAGGCATTGTTTTGTGCTATTTCTATTATCTAACCAGATTGGATAAACAAAACAAGGGATGAATGGAAGAAGGATGAATAAGTGTGGCCACTCATTCAAAAGTTGCAGAAGATCCCAATTCAAACAATATTGCCAGAAATTAAAGAGGAAGGAAAAATCATATTGGAACCTAGAGTAGTCATAGAAACAAGAACCCGACAACTATGAAATCGATCAATTTCAGAGTATCTCATCAAGTGGAAGAACTTACCTGCTGAAGATTTCACATGGGTGGACAAGAATTTTATACAGGAGCATCGAGAACTACTCAAGCGTTGAGTACAACACCTTTTAAGGAGAGGGGCATGTTAGGCCCCTATACTACTAGTGTAACCCCTTATCATTATTGGTACAACCCCCTTATTATATTGGTGTACCAATGTATTCCCCATATTGTTATTATTGTGCCCCATAGAAGCCCACTATTGTTATTATTGTGCCCTTACATTATTATTGTTATGTCGGCTCTGATTGTATTATGACCCCTTAGACACCTATTTATAGAAAGGAGGTCTTTTCATTTGTATCATCCAAGAATTGTTCATTTGTGTAATGTAAAGGAGGTTGCCCCCTTGTCACACGGAATGAGTCGAGGTTGCGGACAAGATCGACCTCCCTAGTATCTAAAGATATCTAGTGACAAGCAAGCCAATCAAAAACTATCTTTCTCTAAATATGCAATTAAAAACAAAGGCAAACAAGTGTTTTAGGACTACCTTGGATCCAGTGCAAGTTTGTGGAAGCCTCACTCCTTTGATCCAAATGAGCTCCCTTATAGCAAGCCTGAAAACACAAAGAAGCAAACAAATTAAATAGCACCTGAAAAGCTAATGTCATAAAGCATATCCATCATAATGATTAAGGAATTTATGAAACAAACCACATAAGGCAATTTATTGAGAAAAATGAATCTAATTGTATTAATTCAAATCATAGAAGAACTTTGCAACCTGTGCCTTGATGCTGTACAAGCTCCTCCCAGGGTCCAACAAGAAGTCTCCTCTACTTTGACAAGTTTCACTCACTTCC
>APFE031216759.1:0-19162 GCA_000404065.3 Pinus taeda | reverse complement strand
CAATCTGCATGCAAGATTTGGATCATTTCCAAGAATGAACCCATCTGGCTGTTCAATGTATACTTCTTCTTCCAAGTCTCCATTCAAAAAGGCTGATTTCACGTCCATTTGAAATACTTTTAAGTTTTGAAAACTTGAGAGAGCAAGGAACATTCGGATGGCCTCAAGTCTTGCAACTGGAGCAAAGGTTTCTTCAAAGTCTATTCCTTCTTGCTGCGCATACCCTTTACAAACAAGTCTGGCCTTGTTTCTAATTACTTCTCCATTTTCATTCAATTTATTTTTGAAGACCCATTTTGTTCCAATAACATTCTTATCCTTTGGTCTAGGAACAAGTTCCCAAGTGTTGTTCCTTTCGATTTGCTCAAGTTCTTCATCCATTGCTTTTATCCAACATTCATCTTCGCATGCCTCTTTCACATTTTGTGGTTCAGTAGAGGAGAGTAATGCCAAATAGCTTGAGGCTTCTGCAACTGTTCTTCTTGTTTTTACACCTGCTTCTTTCTGCCCCATAATCTGAGATTCTGGATGATTCTTCTGAACATATCTGGATGGAGTCTTTTCTTCTATTCTTGTCTGCTCCTCTGATTCTTCTTCAGGTTCTTCTTGAGGTTCTTCATCATTCTGCTGTTGAGGTTAGCCTTCATCTTCTTCGATGTCTTCATGATGTACTTGTCTAGGGATGTATCCCTTCTCATCAACCACTACATCAATGCTTTCAATAATTCTGCCAAGTCTTTTATTGTATCACTTGTATGCTTTTCTATGTGGAGAGTAACCAATAAGAATGCCTTCATCTCCTCTAGGTTCAAGTTTGCCAAGCTGCTCATCAGTATTCTTAATATAGCATTTTCTCCCAAAGATTTTGAAGTGCTTTACTGAAGGAGTCTTACCATTCCAGAGCTCATGAGGAGTTTGAGTGTTGTTCACCCGGACATTTGTTTTCTTTAGAATAACAACTGCAGTATGAGCAGCTTCACCCCAGAAAGTTGCGGGAGTCCCTGATTCATCAAGCATAGCACGGGCCATTTTTTGGACTGTTCTGTTCATTCTTTCTACAACTCCATTTTGCTGAAGAGTTCTAGCTGCAGAGAATTCTCTTCTTATCCCATGTCCTTCACAGAAATCAAAAAATTCAAGTATGGGGGATTACGCAGTGCATTATATTAGATATCATTTTTTTGGGATTATTCAACTGCGTTAAGTAATTCATTCACGTATGACCATTTCCATGAGAGGTAGTCGTAACTGACTAATTTCTCATGATTTTTTGAATAGTTCACTTAGCACTCATTGCATCGGTGATGCTCACAGGGGTGAAGAAGTGGGATTGAAACTAGTGAAATGTGGAGAACGAATCACATAGCATCAATCATCACTTCCGGGGCTTGCACCCGGTAACCAGGACTTCCCAGGAGGTCACACATCCCAGAACTCCTCTGGCTCAAGCACGCTTAACTGTGGAGTTTTTCCACAATCAAGCCCACTTAGCTTGCTACCCCATTTGCAAAACCTTAGTGCAAGCCCCGGAAGTGATGATTGATGCTATGTGACTCGTTCTCCACATTTCACTAGTTTCAATCCCACTTCTTCACCCCTGTGAGCATCACCCGGTGCAATGAGTGCTAAGTGAACTATTCAAAAATCATGAGAAATTAGTCAGTTACGACTACTCTCAAATGGTCATACGTTTGAATGACTTACTTAACGCAGTTGAATCCCAAAAATGATATCTAATATAATGCACTGCGTAATCCCCCATACTTAAATTCAAAAAGAGTCAAGGGATCTCTAACTTGAATGGTTCATGAGGCACAACACTTGCTAAGGTTTTGCAAATGGTGTAGCAAGCTAAGTGGGCTTAATTGTGGAAAAACTCCACAGTTAAGCGCGCTTGAGCCAGAGGAGTTCTGGGATGGGTGACCTCCTGGGAAGTCCTGGTTACCGTGTGCAAGCCCCGGAAGTGATGATTGATGCTATGTGACTCGTTCTCCACATTTCACTAGTTTCAATCCCACTTCTTCACCCCTGTGAGCATCACCCGATGCAATGAGTGCTAAGTGAACTATTCAAAAATCATGAGAAATTAGTCAGTTACGACTACCTCTCATGGAAATGGTTATACGTTTGAATGACTTACTTAACGCAGTTGAATCCCAAAAATGATATCTAATATAATGCACTGCGTAATCCCCCATACTTAAATTCAAAAAGAGTCAAGGGATCTCTACTTGAATGGTTCATGAGGCACAATACTTGCAAAGGTTTTGCAAATGGGGTAGCAAGCTAAGTGGTCTTGATTGTGGAAAAACTCCATAGTTAAGCGCGCTTGAGCCAGAGGAGTTCTGGGATGGGTGACCTCCTCGGAAGTCCTGGTTACCAGGTGCAAGCCCCAGAAGTGATGATTGATGCTATGTGATTCGTTCTCCACATTTCACTAGTTTCAATCCCACTTCTTCACCCCTGTGAGCATCACCCGATGCAATGAGTGCTAAGTGAACTATTCAAAAATCATGAGAAATTACTCAGTTACGACTACCTCTCATGGAAATGGTCATACGTTTTAATGACTTACTTAACGCAGTTGAATCCCAAAATGATATCTAATATAATGCACTGCGTAATCCCCCATACTTAAATTCAAAAAGAGTCAAGGGATCTCTAACTTGAATGGTTCATGAGGCACAACACTTGCTAAGGTTTTGCAAATGGGGTAGCAAGCTAAGTGGGCTTAATTGTGGAAAAACTCCACAGTTAAGCGCGCTTGAGCCAGAAGAGTTCTGGGATGGGTGACCTCCTGGGAAGTCCTGGTTACCGGGTGCAAGCCCCGGAAGTGATGATTGATGCTATGTGATTCGTTCTCCACATTTCACTAGTTTCAATCCCACTTCTTCACCCCTGTGAGCATCACCCGATGCAATGGGTGCTAAGTGAACTATTCAAAAATCATGAGAAATTAGTCAGTTACGACTACCTCTCATGGAAATGGTCATACGTTTGAATGACTTACTTAACGCAGTTGAATCCCAAAAATGATATCTAATATAATGCACTGCGTAATCCCCCATACTTAAGTGTCATTCCTCTTGTTGTTCTTGGTTCCACTTGGAGATTTCTTGGATCTCTTACTCATCCCTAGGCGAATTCAGAGAGGCAAGTGTCATAGGTGAAGTTTCTAGAATATTCCATGAGCATCCACTTAGCAAACTATCTTGGACATTTATCCATTCTCGCTCATCGCAACCCACAGAAGGCCTCTACAGTATGCATCACACCTGGCTAGTGTAGGAGTCAATATGCATCGCACCTTGACAATGGAACAGTCAGTATGGTCCTGTTTTGGCCAGTTCTGAGATGTTTTTTAGGTGGAACTTTTGGGGAATGATGTAATCAGATGACCATGATCCTTTAGGGTATGAAACAACACTTTTAGGGGTTAAAGGGCCCTAGTTTATTGACATATAATATTTGGGTTGAAGTGCCCAAATATGTCTATAATAGTTTCCCCCTAAAGCATGAAGTCGTAAATCTTTGATGTCGAGTGAAATGCTTTATCATGAGGATCCGAGGAATTCAAACTGGAAGGTGACCTGCAAAAGATACAATACAATACATCATCATCATATAATTTTCATGATCTAGCTGAGGCGGGCATTCCCATGCTCAACTTTATAAATTCATTTTCATGTACATAGAACAGATAATCGTCTGCGATTGCAGACTGGTCATTCTTCATATGTAGGGTCATCATCCCTGGCGTGGATGACCATATGTGCAGCTTCTGTGTACATTTGATGTCTTTATATTCTTGAATATATCGCAGACCAGATGGATGAAACTAGATCCAGGGTCTTCAAACTTGTTCAATATTCGCCCGACTTACAAGTCGATCCATGTGAAACGATGTTCTGAAGTCAAACATGGAAAGACATCGCCTAATTACCAGCCAATAATGTAAGTTGTTAACAGACGCAAGAGGAATTACCGATAATGATAATGACTCTCAAGGTACTACAATACAATTCACGTGGTGTGAATATATGATCTGATGTCGAACACCACACAAAATCTTTCGGTCGAAGGCCATTGATGTTAACCTGTCGCTGGAAATGAGAAGCTTGCCATTGAGGCGTGCAAGCTTCAAAGTACTGAAAGGGTTGTTTCTAAGTCAAATTCTTAGATAATGAGCTAGTGTCGACAAGAAGTGACCTGTCGTAGGATGGCCTTAATGTATCCCACATCCACGACACGAAACGAAGAAAATGATTTTCTGGAGGTGAAAATGATCTAACGACACAAGATTCAAGAATGGCGGTCATGAAAAATGGAGGGTGAAGGTATTGTAGTGGATGAGGAATTAATTGGATTGTGGTTTCTCAACTGAATGACTTCTCTTGAACATATCAGTGACACTGAGATGGATTGGTAGCTTTAACCCCAAAAATGGATGGTGTATAAGACAAATGGTGAAATGGCCGGTGAACGGAATAACTCAACCTGACTCAATCATGGTGATGGATTGAAAGTGTCATGTTCAGGAGCTACCTACTACCATAAAATTCTTCAATTTTTCTTCCCTTTTTCCCCAATCATTGTTGACCAGTACCTCTTTATTTTTGTCAAGCTTGAGGAGGATAACATGTTCTTGTTCTATAATTTTCCCTTCGGGAAAACCTGTCTCTATGTTTTAGCGAGCTTAGCGACAATGAAAGTCGTTCTTGTCTAGGGGACAAGTTTTTCGCTATTGTTTTAACGAGTTTAACGACAAGGATAACTCGGTCCTTTTCATGTTTAGAGGGTTTGAAAAGGGACAAAAAGGAAACTCCAGCAATTATTTTTCGTAGCATAATCCCTTAAGTCTAAAAAAGAATAAAATAATACAAAAGGGATGACTTTTTCGATCACTTTAGTGAGCCAAAACGACAAGCGCTCGAACTTTTTTGTGAGATAATCCCTCACTTCTGAAAAACATTAAAATATACAGGAGGGATGGCACTTTAAATTACTTTAACGAGCTGGAAAGGCTAATAGCTTGACAATCTTTTCATATTTAACGAGTCTGAAAAGAGTTTAAAGGAGGTTCATTTTTTAGGAACGAGTGGCGTTTAGGGTAGCAAACTGGTTCCTGGTAAGCTTGGAACGTCTCAAAACATGGTGATGTGAAGAGGTTGGCTAACAAGACCACTCGTCACAGTCGTTCCTCAAAATGGTAAACAATCAAGTGGAAGTGTATGATTAGCCAAAAGAATGGAGGTGATGGAAAGAACACAACCAAGGCTCAAAAGGGTGATAGCAGGGCAATCACAAAGGTTATTTACTGAAGGAAGGTTCATTTTTTAATGAGCTTGAACCGTGGTGGAACTATGCTCAGTGGTAGGTTTATTTTTTAACGAGCTTAAACCATGCGACAACATGCTCAGTGGTATCTTTATTTTTTAATGAGCTTAAACCATGCGATAACATATGCTCAGTTTTTTAGTTTTCTTTTTATGTAAGCTAGAAACGACAAAACTAAAAAGCTAGAAAAACTAGAAAGCTAAGGAATTGTTGAGGTTAGGTAGGATGGTTTTGTCAACAATTAGACAAAACACTTCCTTTGCTTCATCTGTAGAGCAGATAAAGTTGAATGGTGTGTTAGACCAATCCGTAACCTAAGAAGTTAAAAAGCTAAAAAAACTAAAAAGCTAAAAAAATGAAATTGGTCGTTTTTAGTTGGTATAAAAAGTTTTGCATGCCTCCAAGCATCGAGAAAAGAAGAGTCTCCAGTAACCATACGGAAATCACTGCGATTAGGCAGGATTTTTTCGTTAGCAGTTAGACAAAACACTTCCTTGGAAAACACAGGGAAACCTATCTTTTCAGCTGGGTTCGTCCGCCAAAGAAGACAAGGGTGCATGCCCCCTAAGCTTCGTTACATTCATCGAACTACTCCCAACAATCAGGTGGATGGAATGAAGGTTGAAGAGACATTATCGATGCAAAAGGACCATTCAGGGATGATGTTTGACTTGAAGTTGTGTTTGAATTGGGAAATGAAACCTGGTCAATAGTGGCAATTTTGCCTTCATGCAAGAAACACATCACTCAAAAGAGTGTTGAAACAATAGCTTCCATGTTTTAAACATAGTCACGTCCGAGAAGTAGATTGGAATATAACGGCCCTTTGACTACCATCATGTTCAAGTGAATGGTTTTCCTTCCCAAAATTATCGATAACTTAGGAAGGATCCCTAACAGTCGACTAGTTGCTTTGTTAAAGCTTGACAAATTTTGTGTAACAGGCATAAGCAATGGCAAACCAAGTGCTTTCCAAGCAGTT
Organism: Pinus taeda; assembly: GCA_000404065.3. Classification (NCBI taxonomy): domain Eukaryota; kingdom Viridiplantae; phylum Streptophyta; class Pinopsida; order Pinales; family Pinaceae; genus Pinus; species Pinus taeda. Next base: position 12,843 of record APFE031216759.1, on the reverse strand, counting down.
GAGGAAAGGATACTCACTGACGCACCCTCATCTATTATAGTGCCAAACACGATCATTTTTGTAGACTTGTACTATGATCCGGAACGGTTCATAAGAAGGAAGGCAGGATCTTGCTAGTCGATTCCAATTAAAGGAAGTGACTAGACTGCTTGGAGGGGTTACCAAATAAACAGTTGAATTAACCCCTTGAGTAGCAGGAACTGGGGGATTCTCTTTCTGTTGTGAAGGAATGGGTGGATTTCCCCCAAGTTCATCAGACTCTGAAGTGACAAGAATAATTGGAACCGTATTGTTCTCACTCTCTTTGGGAATGGTATCATCTGAAGGTAAAACTAGGTCGACTACCATCTCGACCTATTGAATTTTGTCGGGTATAGATTCAGAAGATTCACTTTCAGTGATAGATGTTTCGACCGACGGTTGAGTTATGTCAGCAAAATTTTCAACTAGTAAAGAACTTGGGGAGAGCTTCCTGTATCCAGATGGAAGTTTCTGCGGTGAAGCAAGATGGTTGTGCAAGACTCTTTTGGCTTCATCCAAAAAAGGACAATGGAGAAGGCTATGGTCCCCTTCACATAGCTTACATGGAATTTGGACCTTTCTTTTCTACCCATTATTACTAGTTGATGTTGTGTTGTCAATCTGATCACCAAAGGTTGATGACACCATATGGTGCGAACAGGGGGACCATTCTCTCAAGATCTGAGGAATGCTTGGAAAATCTCGATGAAAATGGTCTCCTCTACAAATTATGCAAGGAAATCTGGGAGATTTAATGTGCGGATTTTCACAAGATGATTCATGGTTGCCCCCTTGCTTAAATAACTTCTTCTTCTTCTTCTCCTTCCCTTTCTTCTTCTTCTCAGCCACTTGGTTACTAGCATAGCTATTTTCACCAAGCGAAGAGGAAGAAGGGGAGGGAGAAACAAACGAAGAAGAAGGTGAAGGTTCAACTTCCGTATATTCGATTGCTATGGAATTACGGTATTTTGAATGACAGAGGTTGAGAATAGACATACTGGCAAACCAATTGTGATTCCTGGAAGGGACAATGTGGCCATATACGGAGCACCAATATTTCCCCAAGAAGAAAATGGACTGGGATTCCCTTCAAAAGGGATCCCTTGATTGGTGGACTCCATTATCTCAACCCAAGATCAACGAAGGAACAGGGATGTTATTCTGAATTTAATAAATTTTAATGATGCTTTAACACAACTTTGCTTTTTCAATTTTTAAGAGTCGAGAAAAATCTAAAGATGACTCTAGTCCCCTTCGATTTTTAATGAGCTTGAAATGACAAGTGCTCAGATGGACCTTTTCTTTTAAGGAGTCGAAAAAGAATGAAAGTGGCTACTCTGGAAATATAGACAGAGGGATTACCAAACCAATCGAAAAACTACAATATACACCTTGGTGATAAATTAAATAGAAATTACCAAGGACTTATGTACGGAAATCAATCTTCCCGAATGTTGTGTTCAGTGCATTGTGATCGATAGGGCGGTAGACATGGCTTCCTATGGATAAAGGATATACGCCTATTGTGGTCTCCCAATATATATGCAATAGTATGGGGAGTGCAATTCCATGCTAGCACTTGTCATATCAAAGAGGAGGAATCACCTAACCTTCAATGCAAACGATAGTTACTAGTTTTTACGACGCCAGAACACGTCTCTATCCTAGACCTCTAGATGTGTTGTGTTAGGTTCCAAAGCATTGTTAAGTTCATTGAAATTTATTCTAGAGTTGATCTTGTTTAGAAGTTTGCCTTTCAATGGTTCACCACATGATGTAGCTTTAAAATTCCTAAAATGCAATATACAATGATAAATAATCGTTTTTATTTTGAGCATTGAAAATCCTAGCTATAGGGAAAGAAGATTCAATTTCTTTCAAACAAAGAGCAAAGAGAACATACTAAATGCACTTTCCCTAAATCATATTTCACACACAACCTAAATGCAAATGCAAATGCATGTATTTGTTTTTCATTCCCCTTAATGTGAAAATTACCAAAAAGGAAAACTAAGTATAGTAAAGATCTGAAATATTTTACTAAAAGCGACATTTCAACAATTTCTTTTTTCGAAATGGAAAGGAAGACTAAACAACACTTTTCAATTTCGAATAGAAAATTCTTTTGACACTTCAAATACAGCAAATCAAATAAAATACTTGAAGAAAATTTCAATCGACTATTCAAAGAAGGAAGACTCAATGACACTTCTCTTTTTGACACAAAACGACAGTTACGACACTTTTTGTACCAAAACGACAATTCGATTTAAGCAACTTTTCGACAAAGGATTGTAAATGACGAAAAAATACAAAAAAACATTGACTAATCCTAATCAATGGAGGCTGGTCTATGTAATGCAAGCAGGCTTCAGTAATGAGACACTGTTCATAAGCTGCAAATCAACTAAACAAAACTGAAAACAAGGACAAAAAAAAAGAAATTTCAAGAAGGGAAATAGGTTCAGTCAGTCATGGCACCTATGCTTCACATAAACAAGTATGAATCACACCTGCTACACTTGGGAAGTGCGATGCATACTAGTTGACAGTGACAGATAGTGCAATGGGCTAGGGAGCACAACTGAGGTGGGTTTTAGCTCAAATTTGCAGTTGATTTTAGTGATTTAAGCTGAGCTATGATGGACAGTAAAGAGAAAAGTACAGAGGAATGATCTTGAGAGGTTACTAAGCTACCAACAGGGCATCTAAAATTCTTTTAAGTCAAATGTTCGACTCATAAACTAAATCAGAGATTAACTGAAGCAACATTCATCTATTATGCAATTGCAGAGAAAGAGCAGTTCAAAGGCTATCTAGATAACTTCAGGCTCATCTATAGTTTATAAGACAAACAAAACAACAACAAACAAATGCCTATTCAATCCCCAGCAGAGTCACCATTTTGTTTCTGGGAAAACTAGTGTCTTTTCGATCTGCTAGCCCTCTAGGATTGGCAGCTATCCTAGAAACAAACAATCAAAGAAATTTGTGATTTCCTCTATGTATGATAGATAAGAGAGAGGCAAAGGAACCAACCTAGATCTTCCGCTTAACTCCTTGCTTGATCTCTCTCTCTCCCTTGACAGAGCTTGCAACTCCTCTCCTACTTATTCCGCTTAGAAATACCTGTACAAATAAAGTAACAAAACACCATCAAAGCATCTTGATCTATTATATCATAAGCATTGCAGAATCAGAAATACAATGAACATACAATGGCATTCACAAATAACAACATTCACAAATACACGATTGTATGGAGGAAAACTCAAAGAACTTTATTAAAATAGACTGTTTGATCCAGCATCAAAGCCCTCTTCACCTCATGAAAAGCAAGATCACCCAACAATACAATGCTCTTTCTAAGATACAAACTATCAGCACTTCCTTACAAATTACAAAATTCCAGCCTTCAGATCTCTCAAATGAGGGATCCATTTATAGATGTTTGCAAGGGTGTGATTCATCTCTGGGTTTCTGATTAGTGTCATTCCACTTGTTTTTCTTGGTTCCACTTGGAGATTTCTTGGATCTCTTACTCATCTCTCGGCGAATTCAGAGAGGCAAGTGTCATAGGAGAAGTTTCTAGAAGATTCCATGAGCATCCACTTAGAAAACTATCTCGGACATTTGTCCATTCTCGCACATCACACCCCACAAAAGGTCTCTTCAGTATGCATCACACCTGGCTAATGTAGGAGTCAGTATGCATCACACCCTGATAGTGGAGCAGTCAGTATGGTCCTGTTTTGGCCAATTCTGAGTGGTTTTTTAGGTGGAACTTTTGGGGAATGATGTAATCAGTTGACCATTATCCTTTAGGGTATGAAACAACACTTTTATGGGTTAAAGAGCCCTAGTTTATTGACATATAAGATTGGGGTTTAAGTGCCCAAATATGTCTATAACAATTACCAATGAGGAAAGGGGAATTTTTCACTAATTGGGAAAACTAAAATATTGTCTACTGTAGTAAGGAAAGACTAAAATCAAGTGCTTAAACACACCACTCATCTAACTAATTGATAAGAGGTTTTGCTTCTAAATGATTCTAATTTAACATGTGTGTAATCCTACTGTCCTAGGCATGCAATCTGAGATAACCAAACACTCTACTGTTGTGCATGTAAATGAACACAATAACTCTTTTTTTCCATTTTTGCCCTTTTTGTGTGAAAATATGAATGCTAAATCCTCTTGGTGATGTGGCAGGTGGGTTAGAGATGGTGGTGAAAGGTCAGATGGCTTGGGAGGTAGGTACGAGTCTTATCCTATCTTCTTGGATGCTTTTTCCACAAATCAACCTCAAAACAGGCCACTACAGATTGTCCTATAGGATGTCATAATGCTTCTTAAGATGTCCTAATGCTCCTACATAATCCCCTGTATTCCTACAAGATTCGTTCGAGAGAAATAGGTGTGATTTGGAAGGTGGTGTAGGGCTTAGGGAAGATGAAGGGTGGGAGAAATAAAGCAAGGGAGTGGCTAGGACTTCTTCAGAGCTCAAAACAGAGTTTGTGAGATGGTTTGATTTTCTCAATAAACCTGGAAAGTTGTTATTATGGAATGATGAATTGGTTGAGGGACTTAGTGGCTTTTGGTGATCAAGGATGGATGATATTAGGTTGGGGTTACTAGTCATGAGATCTTCCTTCACTATTTAAACTCCTGCACTGCATCAATCACTGGCATTTATCCATGAATCATGCCAAACAAGAAAGAGTTTCAATCAACTTATGAAAACATAATTTTGTTATCTAGTTGCCTCGTTCATGTGTGGAAATACTTGCATGATAATGTGAAACACTATGAGATCTAATACAACGCTGAAGATATCAAAATTTAAAATTTAATCCCATTCTTGAAAACTGAAAAGATGTTGGCCTAAGTAGCAGAAAACTGTAAATTCCAAAAGAAATCAGAATTCTGTCTTTTTGAGGCTGCATATGAGTTCTTTCCTCAAACCATGGTCCCTAAAGGGAGGAGTGAGCCCAAATCCACCTGCTATTAGCCTTTTTGGTATTCCTTCATCTTTCTAAGCTACTTCTAAAGCAATGCTCAAATGGAAGAAAACTAATCAAATTCACAACTACTTGCAATGAAATAATGCTAAAACCAATTCAACCATTAATCTATGAAATCAACTAAGCATACGCGTACAATAAGAGGAGCCTTTGTTGCTAGGGTTGGTCCCTAACCCAATAACTTCAGCCCCCCTTAGTCAACACAATGATGGATCAAGGAAATTCTCATTCTCATTATCGTATCAGAAAAATTACATAACAATGTTTTTCCACAAGCCTTAAACTCGAAAATTATTAGTGCTCTTACATAAAAAAAAAAATATGAATCCTAATGAGGCTTTAGGCCTCCTTATTTATACCAATAAATTCTGCAATGACATTCTTAAATCTAGGGAGTCTTGCCTCCCAAACTCAAGAAGAACTAGCTCTTAACTGTCACTGGCTCAGTTGCCCATGATCTTCATGACTCGACTGCTTGCAACTCCGAGCTAGTGTGATTTGATGGAGGAATATTCAAATGAGTGAGGATTAAATGAGGATAAATTATCTCCTATATTCTCTCCTCCTTGTCTCATTCGAGTTTCTGCCCTTAATTAGCCAAAATTGCCATGATTTTCTCTCAAAAACCTGCAGTCAATGCACATTAGACCACTAGACATAACATCTTACATTTACTCATCTCATTAAGAAAAAAATAATTAAAAATATGTAAGGAATTATGAGAAGAGTTGATTTAATAAGCTTGGAGGTGTATTAAGGTCCATATTGTTACCCAATGATGAGGCTCATCATCATCCCCCTACTAAAAGTGTTGCTCATCCTTTGAGCAACTTAATCTATCTCCATGTTCTTCATTTCTCTGGTGGCCTCCCTAACATCCCATGCTTCTGTTGCAGTTTTTTCTTCTTGTGAATAAAATCCTGCCTTCCTCTCTATCTCTTCCCACTGCTTTCTTTCTTCCTCTTCTTTCCTTCCTTCCAAAATTCCTAAGAGTAGTGGTGGACTGATTCTGAAGCCAATCCAATTAACTTTGAGTATTTATTTAGCTTGATTGTACATGGGTTTTCTTTTTAGTGCCTCTCTCAGTCTCTGAGGAGAATGGTGTTCTCTAATTTTCAGGCTGTAAGGCAATGTGTTCCATCTCCTTTGGAAATCTTGCATGTTTTGACCTCCTAACAACCTGAACATGTCTTCAAAGTGTGTGACTGCTTGGTCTTGTGCAGTAAGGTACCTAGGTGCAAGCTTAGGATCATTTGCAATCAGGTTGTGGGTGCTGATAACAGCCATTAGATTAGATTGCTCAACTCTTATCATGAGGGGTTATGTCTCTTCTCTTACCATTACCTTCTTCATCTCTGCAACTCTTGCCTCCTCATGTTTCATCCATGATGCTAAGGCCATCAATTGCAAGTCCCCTAGTTTTGAATTTGGGTCCTACACATTCAAATCTATCAAGGCCAAGTTGTGTAGGTAAAACTCATACATTTGTTTCTCTATCTTCCAAGGTGCTTTGATCATAGAGATCAATGAATTTTCTATAGTCTTGGAAGGGCATAGTTCCTCTCTATGCTAAAGTCTTAATTTGGAATTTTCGCCACTACTCCTTAAGATACAAGGCATAAGACTTTGTTGGCATCCTACATTAGATTGCCTCTAAGGATAAACTAGCCATAACCTCCAACTGGCTTTCCCTTTCTTGTAATTGTCTCCTTTGCCATGCATTCTCTGCTTCCAACTGAGCTTTCATCATTGCCTCTCCATCCCTTATGCTGCTCAGTTCTCTGCCCATCTCCTTTACTTTCTCCTCCATGTGGCCTACATCCTCCACTCCTTTGGATTTGGAAATTTGCATCCACCTTTGTGTTATTGCAGTTTCTTTTTCAAGCTCAAAGAATAAGTGGATGACAAAATTCTATGGGATGACCCTACCCCCTTCAGTGAACCTATAGTAAGAGTTGAGTTTGGGTTGTGGACTAGGTTCTCTCAGTTCTAGGTCTTCCTTTTTTGTTTCTTACTGAGTGATACCTTCTTGGTCCATTTTCTGAGTTTCCTGTAGGTTTAGAAAAGTTTCTTGTAGGATGGCCTCTGGTTCCTGTAGGTCTTTTTGTGTCTCCTGTAGGAGACCTTTTCCCTTTGATGAGGAAAACCTTGTGACAAGTCTCCTAACATAAGTGATGGGAGATTTGGGAGAGGTTTTGTTAGAAAATTATATATTACGAAGCAATGGAACACATAAAATATTGCTTAAATATAAACATAGAAAATGCATAAAATAAGAGAGACACAGATATACGTGGTTCACCCAGTTTGGGATACGTCCACCCTGAACAGCCAGTCCTTCCTTTCTATTATCCAACAAAATGAAGAGACACAACCTACAGCAGATCTGGATTCTGCTGTAATATCCTCTATTTTTCTCTCATAGTCTCACCTCTTTTCTTCTCGCACGGAGAATACACGTCTATTGCACAGCCTCAAATATGATTCCCTCATACAAAGAGAGGGGTTGCCTTCTAGGGAAAAAAACCCTAAACTAAACATAAGTTGTACCATTAGATCATCTGCCTAATGAATGGCCCAGATTGACTAGAAATTACTATACTTTTACAAGGCAATTTTACAAGACCCCCCTGCACCCCCCCCCCCCCCACCCCCCACGTGGAGGGGTGTACAAACTTCCTGGGGTATACATCCAGCTAAAACAAAGACCTCTGAACAATCATGCTCCACACACAACAATCTCCCACTTGGAGAATGATTGTAGCAATTCCACTGCTGCTTCATTTGTTGGACAATGACTCCTCTTTGGACCTGGCCGTTTCTCACCTTCATCGTCATCCTTGAAGACCAATTGAAACTAAGCATATTCTCAGTTTATCCCTGGTTACAACTTTTGTTAGCATATCTACAAGATTCTAGCTAGTGTGTATCTTTTCCAGCTTCAACTCTCCATCTTCCAACACTGATCGTATGAAATGGTACTTGAGCTGCATGTGTTTAGTCCTAGAATGAAATGCTGAGTTATTTGCAAGATGAATGGCACTTTGGCTATCACTATATAACGTTCCCATATCATGCTCCTTAACCAATTCACCCATAAACCTTTGTAACCAAATCATTTCTTTACTAGCCTCTGTAGCAGCAACATACTCTGCTTCTATAGTTGAAAGTGCAAAAACACTTTGGATTTTTGAAACCCAACTAACAGTTGTTCCACCAACAGTAAATACATATCCTGTAGTGCTCCTCCTGTTATCTTTGTCACCTGCCATATATGCATCAACATATCCCTGTAGGGAAATGTTTGAACTACCAAAGCATAATGCTTGATTTGTTGTACCTTTCAAATATCTGAGAATCCATTTCACTTCCATCCAATATTCCTTTCCTGGATTGTTCATGTACCTGCTTACAACTCCCACTGCATGTGCAATATCAGGCCTTGTGTAGACCATTGCATACATTAAACTTCCAACTGCTTGATGCATATGGAACTTTAGACATATAATCCATGTCTTCTTGGGTCTTTGGGCACATTTCCTTGCTAAGTTTGAAATGGCTAGCAAAAGGTGTACTAACTGGTTTGCATTGTGCATGTTAAACCTTTTCAACACCTTTTGTATGTACTCATTCTGAGACAATGTTAATTTACGATTTTTCCTGTCTCTAGTTATTCTCATACCAAGGATTTGTTTTGCAGCTCCCAAATCCTTCATTGCAAATGAATTTGCGAATTTTCTTTTGAGCACATTTATTTCCTACATGTTAGACCCTACAATAAGCATGTCATCTACATACAATAACAATATAATATAGCTGCCATCACTTTGATTTTTCAGATAAACACAATGATAAGGGTGACATCTAGTATAACCTTGTTTAGACATAAACTTGTTAAATTTTAGATACCACTACCTTGGAGCCTGTTTTAAGCCGTACAAGCTCTTCTTCAACCTACACACTAGTTTCTCCTTCCCTTTAACCTCATATCCTTGTGGCTACTGCATATATATCTCTTCCTCTAAATCCCCATGGAGAAAGGATGTCTTTACATCTAACTGCTCAAGATGAAAATCTTGAACTACTACTAGAATTAAAATAGTTCTGATTGAAGTCATTTTAATAACAAGAGAAAATAATTCATCAAAATCAATACCTTTCTTCTGTGCAAACCCTTTCACCACAACTCTAGCTTTGTACCTTTGTTTTCCTTCATCTTCTTCCTTCAGATTGTAAACCCATTTATTCTTCAATGTAGTTTTTCCTATAGGCAACCTGACTAAGTCCCAAGTCTGGTTATGCATTAAGGAGTCCATCTCTTCTTCCATGGCTACCTCCCACTTCTTCCTGCTTTCAACCTACATTACTTCTTCATAACATTTGGGTTCACCAGAATCAGTCAACAATAAATAATATAATGAAGGAGAGTATCGTTCAGGGGTCTACTTATCCTAGTAGATCTTCTAACACCACTTTCAGGTGTTTGGGGTGCCTGTTGTTGTTGTGGTGGTTGTTGTTGTGGTGGTTGTTATTGTTGTGGTTGTTGATTATTATTATTTTCAGGCACCTTTACTTTTTCAGTGATTTCATCAAGGACTGTGTATTCCCTGTTTTCTTTTTCCTGCAACTGATTCTTATACAAGACCTTTTCATTGAATATTACATCTCTGCCCCTAATGATTTTTTGATTTTCGTAATCATATAAGCGATAACCAAAATCATTAACACCATATCCAATAAAGGTACATTTCTTTGACTTTGCCTCAAGCTTTGTTCTATTTTCTTTATCAATATGGACAACGGCCTCACAACCAAAAGGCTTTAAAAAGGAGTAGTTTACCTTTTTACCTATCCATGCTTCCTCTGGAACACCACCATCCAAGGAACTTGAAGGCCCTCTGTTTATTAGATAAATAGCAATATCTACAGCATCTGCCCAAAATTGTAAAGGCAATCCTACATGCAATCTCATGCACCTTGCACGCTCCATGATTGTTCTGTTCATCCTTTCTGACACACTATTTTTTTGTGGTGTTCTTGGAACTGTCTTCTCTCTACGAATTCCATGCTTTGAACAATATCTATCAAACTCTTTGTTGCAATATTCACCTCCATTGTCTGATCTAAGATACTTCAATTTATTTCCTGTCTCAATCTCAACTAAAGCTTTCATTTCTTGAAAGTATCAAATACATCAGATTTATTCTTAATACAATAAATCCAAGTTTTTCTAGTTGCATCATCAATAAAGGTAACATAATAACGAGAGCCATCGAGAGATGATTCCTGAGAAGGTCCCCATGCATTTGTATGCACAAGCTCTAATTTTTCGCTCTTCTTTTCTTTCCCAACTCTGAGAAATCCAACTCTCTTCTATTTTCCATAAATGTAATTCTCACAGAAGTCCAAATCAACATTCTTCAAACCCAACAAAAAATTCCTTGAGTGAAGAATCTTCATCCCCTTTTCACTCATGTGTCCGAGCCTATGATGCCATAATGCTGCATTTGCTCCTTTGGAATTTAAAGCATTAACAGAGTTAGAAATACCATTGCATAAATACAATGTACCAACCTTTTTGCCTTTTGCTATTACCAGGGCTCCTTTGGTGACCTTCCAAGCTTTATCTGTGGAAGTTGTCACACAACCTTCACCGCCTAACGGCCCTATTGAAATCAGATTTTTCTTTAGATCTGGAACATGCCTTACCTCCTTTAGTAACCATTGGTTTCCATTCTACTGTTTTACAAGAACCTTACCCGTTCCAACAATTTTACAAGGTTTATCATCACCCGAACGAACTTGTACAAAATCTCCTTGAACATAGTCATGAAAGTATTTATTATCAGGTGTGGCATGGAATGAGGCCCCTAAATCTACCACCCAGGAATCAGTGATATTTTCGAAAGAAAGAATCAAAGCATCTTATAACACCTCACTTGTCACATTTGCTTTATGATTGTTTTCTTGTTGTGCATCTCCTTATTTTCCCTTCTGAGATCTACAGTCTTTCTTTAGGTGTCCTTTCTTTCCGCATTTGCAACACACTGTCCCCGATCTGGACTTGGATCTACCTTTCCTTGATTTACTGCGATATCCTGAGCTCTTTCCTCTTTCCATTTTTCTTCCCCTGGACTCTGCACTCAAAGCATAACCCGATATTTCACCAGAGCTTTTCCGTCGCATTTCCTCGCTAAGGATAGCAGTGACAACATCATAAAATTTTAAAGTACTAGATCCAGACACAGAGTTACTAATGGCCATTACTAAACCATTCCAACTTTCTGGCAATGAGCACAAGAATAAAGAGCTCTAACTTCATCATCAAAGTTTACCCCTACAGAACATAACTGACTTGTAATAGTATTAAAATAATTTAAATGGTTTGCAACAGATCCACCTTCCGAGATCTTCATATTAAATAACTATTTCATAAGAAATACCTTGTTTGAGGTCGAGGGTTTTTCATATAGTTTCTCCAACGCCTTAATCAAACCCTATGTCTTTGTTTCCTTAGAAATGTTGAAGGCGATCGACGCTACAAGGCACAACTGTACTGTTTTGAGTGCCTTTCTATTGAGAAGGATCCATTCTTCATCTGTCATACCCGTCAGCATCTTTGTTTTTCCACTCAATGGTAGGTATAGATCTTTCTGATACAGATAATCTTCCATCTGCATCTTCCGTAGTGAGAAGTTTGGCCATTAAATTTCTCGACCCTAAACTTACCATCTTCTGCCATTGCTCCCACTCAAACAAGGAACCCTTCTTTCTTGCGAGTTTATCAGCCAAATAGACCTTCAGCTCTGATACCAATTGTTAGAAAATTATATATTACAAAGTAATGGAACACATAAAATATTGCAGAAATATAAATACAGAAAACACATAAAACAAGAGAGACATAGATATACGTGGTTCACCTAGTTTGGGCTACGTCCACCTCAAAGAGCCAGTCCTTCCTTTCTACTATCCAGCAAAATTAAGAGACACAACCTACAACAAATCCGCTGTAATATCCTCTGTCTTCTCTCACAGTCTCACCTCTCTGTTTCTCACTTAGAGAATACACATCTATTACACAACCTCAAATACAATGCCCTCATACAAAGAGAGGGGTTGCCTTCGAGGGAAAAAACCCTAAACTAAACATAAGTTCTACCGTCAGATCATTTGCCTAATGAACGACCCAGATTGACTAGAAATTACTATACTTTTACAAGGCAATTTTACATCTATTTTTAGCTTCGGGGGAACTACCCCCGAGCCCCCGCCAGGGGACCACTGGGCCCTGAACCCCTGCAGGGGGGACAAGTCCCCCTTGTACCCCCCTGCATGGAGGGGTGTACAAACTTCCTAGGGTATACATTCGACTGAAACAAAGACCTCTAAACAATCATGCTCCATACTCAACATTGATCAGACTTTTGGGGTTAAAAAGAGGACTTAGAGGGCTACTGCAAGTCATGATTTTAGAACTGGAATATCTGAAATTACAGAGGTACAGTCGTTTCAAGACTGAGCTCCTAAAATCAAGAAAAGGTGATATGAGGAAGTTTGATGGCAAGGATCCGGTAAATTGGATACTACAGATGGAAGAATATTTTGATCTACATGAGGTATAACTGTTACAAAAAGTATGTATTTCATATTCATATTTAGAACCAAATCAATTTTTATGGTATAAAGGGCTTTGTTCTCATAAACCACTTGTTATGTGGTCAATTTTCATAGAGGAAATGATAGCACATTATGAGGATACAAAGAGAAACACCTTCTTTAGCTAATTGATAAA